>JADRCD010078995.1:0-19940 GCA_019843815.1 Montemys delectorum | reverse complement strand
GAGAGAGAGAGAGAGAGAGAGAGAGAGAGAGAGAGAGAGAGAGAGAGGAAGAGGAAGAGAGAGAGAATGTATATATGTGAGAGAGAGAAAAAGGGAGAGAATGTAATGTATGTATATGAGAGAGGAGGGAGGGCACATGGGCTTGATACAGGCTTTTGAAACCTTAAAATGCACACCCAGTGACACAGTTCCTTCAACAAGGCCACACCTCCTAATCCTTCTAATCCTTTCTAACAGTTCCATTCCCTGATGACTAAACATTCAAATATATGAGCCTATGGGGGGCCATTCTTATTCAAACCATCACTGCTCTCAATTCCTTGTAAGTCATAAAGCATCCCTGGAAAGGGATAAAAGACACTAAGTATCCACCCACCAAGTCCACCAGAGAAACCCAAAGCACCTGTACTCTCTTGCAGCTATGGCTTCTCATTTCCTCTTGGGCCAATCCATACCAGTCATCAGGGAAGGGAGGAGACCAGCCCTTGGTTCTTAGGTGTAGCCTATGACAACCAGCATATCTCAGTCTCCTGGCCACCGTCACTGGCTCACTGTTGAAGCTGAGCAGACCCCCGAGGGAATCTATGCTCAAGCTTCTATAAAAAAGCTGCATCTATTGAAGAAGAGCAAGTATGAAAATGGGGGCAGCCGGGCTGGCAAGATAGCTCAGCGGGTAAGAGCACTGATTGCTCTTCTGAAGGTCCTGAGTTCGGATCCGCGCAACCACAGGGTGGCTCACAACCATCCGTAATGAGATCTGATGCCCTCTTCTGGTGCATCTGAAGACAGCTACAGTGAATTACGCCGGATTGAGTGGGGCCAGAGCGAGCGGAGCTGGAGCGAGCGGAGCTGTCCTGGGTTCAATTCCCAGCAGCCACATGATGGCTCACAGACGTCTGTACAGCTACAGTGTACTCATGCAAATAAAATAAATAAATCTTTAAAAAAAAGAAAAGAAAAAAGAAAATGGGGGCAGCCAAGATGAGCCTTATAAGAGACAAAGTTGGGAACTGGTGATGTTCTGAGGTCCCTGCATCCAGCCGCTCCTGAAGCCATCTGGGATTTTTAGGTTCACAGACTAATGCCTTTTCTTTCTGTATCAGTCCATTGGAAGTGGCATCTGCAAGAAAAACAGATACAGAAATATTTTCAAAGACTTACTTTGATCGTTTCTCTGGACCTGCAAGAGGTTGGCACTGGTTGGTTGATCAGCGCTCCCAGCTGTGTAAATGTTAACTAGTTACAATGTTGCCACAAAATGCAGAGCCTGTGGAGAGAGTAGCACAGCTGGGCCAGGGCTGTGGCTCTGACATCTCCTTTGATAGAAGACTCACCGCTTCACAGGGTTTGTGCCCTCTGTCCAGCCTGCTCTCAGTGTTAGCAGGGTCCTAATATTTCCTTTGTGACCTCTTTAAGAAGGAACATCCCAGTGAATCAAATTTCTGGATTTTGTAATGTATATTTACATTTTTATTTGAGGATAAATAAACATTTTTTGTGTGTCCTCAAGAGCAAACCTTATATATGTTACACGGTGCTCTATTGCTAATCTGTATAGCTCCAGACCAAATGTTTTACTTTATTTTATATATGTGGGTGTCGTGCATGCATGTATGTTCTATATACTGCACATATGCCTGGTGCCCACAGAGACCAGTAAAGAGAGTGTCAGATCCCCTGGAACTGGAATTACAGACAGTTAAGAGCTATCATGTGGGTGCTGGGGATTGAACCTGGGTTCTCTGGAAGAGCAGCCAGTGCTATTAACTGCTGAGTCATCTCTCCAGGCCTAAATGTATTGTTTTTAAGCAATGAAGTAAACTAATTAATAAAAACAGATTTTTTTTTCCCTCTATTGTAGAAGATGTTGCATATACTAACTCAACAATTCCAGCTGGTTTTTCTTTAAGCCACACCTGAGCGAAGGAGACAAGAAGCTAAAGGGGTCTGACCCTCCTCAGCCTGGAAGAGGTCCCGCCTAGCTATGCTCAGAATAGCCTAGGCTGTGTGCCTTTGAGGAGCAGAAAGCTGACTGCCCTAGATGCTCGGGGAGGTAGGGATGGCCTCTGAGTGGCTGCTACATCTGAGAGGATTATTGTGATGGTGGCTTCTTCCAGGTCACTCCTGTAGCCAAGAACTGAGCAGGGCATGGAGAAGGGCCAGGGTCCCTTGTGCCCACAGGGATGAGGGGAAGTACCACCTATACCGTTCCAAAGTAGCCACTGGAAGGCCATGGCCTTCTCAGGGCTGCAGTTCTTCCCCTGTTCATTCCCTCTAGGACACCCATCTGCCTGCTTCCAGGGAGTCCCTTCTCCAGAGAGCACAAAGGACAGGAATCACCAGATTTAAGGTCTCCACGAATTTACAGAAAAGGACAAGCAGATGACAGTGCCTGCCCAACTTCCTCCCCACCCCCAGCACCTCCTGAGACAAACCTTCATGTGGAAATAAAATTAGCTTTTGTGCCCCGGTCACATGACCCTTTCACCACAAAACCTCCCCTCATCCCCAAGCAGTGCAACTTTTCTCCCAACCCTGAATGCCCAGAGCACTCATGGTCCCCTTTTCAGGATGTAGTATCTGCTGCCAGTACTTGCTCTTTGCATTTTCGGCTCCAGCTGCAGAGCACCTGGAAGAAGGGAGGTACCCAACCAGTTCCCCATGACAGGGAAAGGAAGACATTCTCAACAGTCAAAGACACAGATGCAGCACCTCCCCCACCCACCCACCCCCCCAGAGCAGTTTGCTGTTTGCTCTCTCCTGGCTCCTCAGGACCCCTCTGCCCAGTAGCGGGGCAGTTTGCCCTTTTTCTGCCCTTCCCAGGCCAAGCTCCTGAAGACACCCCATCTTTACAGATTGCCTTCCTACAGGGCTTGACTGCTTATGAGAGAAGAGACAGCCATATCTACTGCTTTGAAAAAGTACAGGACTCACACGGTCCTCCAAGTGGCCCAACTGCAGCAACCTTGCCCTAGAACCTCCCCACCTCTGCCTACGTTTAGGATTGAATGGAGTTCATTTTCTCGCTCAGTGTGAGCAGCCAGGGGGGAGAGAGAGTTAAAAAAATAGACGGTGTTTTACTCTGAAAACAGGGAGGACAGAGATGCCTGCAGACCTCTACGAACTGCAATAAACATGTGAGGCTACCAGCAGGTGACTAGTGACCAAGAGTTAGCACCTATATACCACAGATTCAGCTTGAAAGGAAAAAAAGTAGGGAGTTTCCCTTTTTTTTTTTTTTTTTTTTTTTTTTTGCTTGTTTGGTTTCATGCACTCATCCTGAGTGATGTAACCCAGACCCGAAAGTACATGCATGGTATCAACTCACTCATAAGTGGATATTAGTCATAAAGTACAGGATACCCAGGCTACACTCCACAGCCCCAAAGAAACTAAACAAGAAGGAAGGGCCAAGGGAGGATGCTTGAATCTTGCTTAGAAGGGGGAATAAATGGTCATAGGAGGTAAATGGATGATGGGAACTGGGTGGGAGAGGGGATGGGGAAGGAATTGGGGACGTTCAGGAGAGAGAACCAGAGGACCAGGAGAGTGAATGGAGAGCTGTGGCTGGCAGGGTGTGGGGGTCACCTCTAGGACATGCCAGAGACCTGGGGTGGGGGAGGCTCCCAGGACTCTATGGGGGTGAGTTTAGCTGAGACTCATAGCAGCAAGGATATAGAACCTGAAGAAGCCACTTCCTGTAGCCAGGCAGGACCCCCGATGGAGAGATAAGGACACCAACCCACCCATAATACTTTTGACTCAAAATTTGTCCTGTCTACAAGAAAAACAGGGACAAGATGGAGCAGAAACTGAGAGAGTGTCCAATCAATAATGGGTTGTCCCAGAACGTGCTCTGTATACCAGGCTGATCTTGAACTCACATAGATTCGCCTATCTTGGTCTCCAGCGTGCTAGGATTCAACATATGCGCCATCACTGCTCAGCTAGACCTTACTTTCTTACCTCTTCTCCCCTTGAGGGAATGGGACTCCTGTGGGCCAGAGAGGTCTCTGGGGAAATGGCTAACCAGCCACTTTGGAGAAATCAGGCTGGGGGCCATGCTTTATGGATAATAGCTTCCCTTGAGCCCCTTTCGAGCTTGGATACCTGACCCCCTGCACACCTACCCATACCTGACCCTCTAGTGCCCAGACTGAATTTTGCTGACCGTGTTAAGACAGAAAAAAATGCCAACATCCATAACTGTTCTGCAACCATAACATTTACTTAAAAGAACATGTTCTCAGGGCTGGAGAGATGGCTCAGGGGTTAAGAGCACTGAGTTCAATTCCCAGCAACCACATGGGAGCTCATAACCATCTGCAATGGTATCTGATACCCTCTTTGGTGTGTCTGAAGAGAGTGACAGCATAGTCAAATACGTAAAATAAATAAATCTTTTTAAAAACTGTTCTCAGGAAGACAGGAGTCAAATGTTGAATATGGAGCCAAGGTTTGGCATGTGCTTGCTTCAAATCTAGTTCTAGTCGAGGTAATTTTTCCCCCAAAAGTTAAAGCTTTTAAGTATATCTGTGTTTAGCAAAGTGGTGTGCAGGGCAAGGAGGAACAGGGCCAGCATTTCTGGGAAGAGACCTGATGATTTACATATGTACAGAAACATCTCTAACTTCCAAGGCTGCTACACTATGAAGTATTCATGGTCTCATTTCACAGTTCAGAAAATGAGCTCTGAGATTAAACAAAGGACCATCAACCCCCTTCTCCTGTCTCTCCAAGGTTCCTCTGTGAGGCCCTGGCTGTCTTGGAACTTACTCTGTAGACCAGATTGCCCTTGAACTCTCAGAGATCTGCCTGACGCTGCCTCCCAAGTGCTGGAATCAAAGGTGTTTGTCATCATTTTTAGCTCACAAATAACCAGTCTGACACTGGAGCCCTTAACCTAACACCAATATCCTGGGATGGGCAGAGTGGTCAGTCCTGAGTGTAGCTCCCAAGGGAACCAAACTTTACAGTGAGGGGTTGGGTGCCTCACACAGAAGCATGGGCTCTTGAACTCAAATCAGTACTTCAGAATATTTACTAAAGTCTTTGTGAGAGTTGTCAAGTATGAGATCAAGACCACATGTTTAAAAGGGCCTATTAAGTCGAGCAGTGGTTGCACACATCTTTGATCCCAGAACTCAGAAGGCAGAGGCAAATGGATCTCTATGAGTTCTGAGTCAGCCTGGTCTACAGAGCTAGTTCCATGACAGTCGGGGCTACACAGAGAAAGCCTGTCTTTCTAGGAAGAAAGAAAAGAGAAGGGTGTCAAACATCATTTGCTTTAGCTTTTCTTTCCCTCTGCTCACTCATGCCAATCTCCCTGCATGCAATGGCCATAGGGTCCTGCTGAGCCTCCTTCTCCCATCTTCTTTTCCATGGTCCTAGCTGGACCCGACTTTCCTTCTCTCTCTGACAACTATCCCTCACTGTACCTCAGTCCACCTTCACACTGTCCACCAGGAATAGTTTAGGGGGCCGGGGTCAACTGGAGGATGGATGGATGGAATCCTGAGAAACCTTGTGACCAACCAAGTTTACTCTGTGCTGTCTTGTCACCAAAGAGTTCTAGCTGACAGTAGTTTTGACTTCTAGTCCCTAATATTGGAGGCAAACCCTGGAGGCACATCTATACCTCTAAAGTAAGTCCAGGTCCGTGGTCACCTTGTCTGATTTTTCTAGAGTTGTAGGTCAAAGCCCAGGCTCCAGGAACGGGTGAGCTCGGCCACCAAGATATACCAAGTCCAGAGACAAGCAATGGCAGAAATCAGAAAATGGAGATGCAATTAATGCACAGTGGGGAAAAGAACAAATAAAGAATGTAATGCCCCCCTCAAGCTCATCTTTAGGTTGAAAAAGAGAAAGAATGGAGCAAAAGAGTGTGGGAAACAAGCGCAATTAAGCTGTCCTTGTCAGTGGCGGTTTCTTGGTCGCTATTGCAGTTCTGATTCTGCAAGATGGTCCAAAGAAGCTGCTGCTGTCCTTACCTCAGAGGAGCGCTCTGGTTCCCACGAGAGGATTGCTTCTGCTCCAGGGTGCACTCTCCATCTTTGGAGGAATCATCTTGCTTTGGGAGGTAGTTTAAGTCTCTTGTCACCAAGATATTTATCAGCCAGTCCGCCTATTCCTGGAATCCAAGGTAACAACTTCAAGAGAGAATGATTCACGGGAAAATGAGAGCGAATTTGTCCCATGGCCAGTGTCCTCCTTCAATGGCAGCACTGGCTCCACAGATAACAGAAAATCCCTGCTAAAGACAGGATCACCCTGGGAAGTTCAGGATGTAGAACCTGGAAGGGAAGTTAAATAGGGTCCTAACCTTTCCCAGGATTCTTTGCAGTTTGGTAATAACCAATACATACACGTCAAGAGGGGTCATAAACTGTAGACCTCAAATACAAGGCAAATAGATTGCAGAGCACTGTATACCCTATAATTACTGTAACTTGCATACATATCATGAGATGGAGTTAAATCTGTCTGTTGTTGTTGTTGTTGAGGACATTTCAAGATGTGTGCACATGCGCGCGCGCGTGTGTGTGTGTGTGTGTGTGTGTGTGTGTGTGTGTGTATGTGTGCGCCTGTCTATGTCTGTCTGTATCTGGAGGTGGGGCACACATATACATGCAGAAGCCAAAGGATTGAACTCAGATGTCTTCTGTCTTCCTCAAACATTCTCTACCTCCTTTCTTTCTTTCTTTCTTTCTTTCTTTCTTTCTTCTTCTTCTTCTTCTTTTTTTTTTTTTTTTTTTTTTTTTTTTTTTTTTTTTTGTCAAGTCTCTCACTGAACCTGAGCTTGCCAATTCAGCTAAACTGCCTGGCCAGTAGGTCTCAGAAGTCCTCCTGCCTCAACCTCTTCAGTGCTAGGATTACAGGCACATGCTATAGTCAGCCTCTTCACATGGTTTGGGGGATCAAACTCAGGTCTTTATGCTTACATAGCAAACACCTTACTGAATGAGCCACCTCCCCAGCCCCAGAAATGTGTCGTTGTTTTTGTTGTGGTTGTTCTGAGGCAAGATCTCTCTATTTAGTCCTGGCTGTCCTGGAACTCTCTATGTAGACCAGGCTGGCCTCAAATTCACAGAGATCTGCCTGCCTCTGCCTCCCAAACTCTGGGATTTAAGCAGCACGAGGCTCGGCATCCAGAGATGCATTTCTACCCCTCTTCTTTTCTTCTCCCCAGTCCTGGACAGCCTCTTGTCATTTGACCTTGCTGCTGCTCAGAAGCTCTGAGTCTTGCTTCTGAGCATGCGTGCATCCCACTGGTTAGCTCCATACAGAAGACCCTCTCTGGGTCCTGTTGTTTGTTAGAATTGTTTTTGATGAGTCTGAGAGATTATCAAAGTGACAGTCTCATGTGTCAACTGGCTCTGGCTCTTCTGCACAGCCAGGGTGACGGGAGTTCCTAACATAAATACAGCAAACACTGTGACAGACACTTGGAGACAAGAGGCTGAGAGGTGTGGATGACATTCCAAATAGAACAGAAGCATTTGGAGATCCAGCTTGGGAGACCTTAGAGGAACTGCAGACTGCCACTAGCCCAATGGCCTGAGGAAGGCAGATGGCTTAGGAATCAGGTCCAGTCATTTCTCTGTCCCATCCAGCAAACTATCAGTCTGAGAAGGAATTCCACTGGGTTCTTTCCTTCCTTAATGATGGGTGGAAGATACTCAAAATATTTCTAAGATAATTCCTTCTCTAGTGTGCTTGACTTACTCACTTTGTAAGTTCAGGAGCAAGGCCCGCTGTCTGGGATGGCAGAGCTAGGATTCCATTCTTTAATCATCCTTATTTTTAGTCGTGGGGACAAGAGAGTTGAATTACTACACTATCATTCCCTTGGGCTGAAATCCATATACTCACAAAAATCTTAATGGAAAAGTTAGGCCTTCTTTTTTTCTTCCATGGCCTCTATTCTTGGAGAAATGGGTTGGCTCCAAAATCTACAATCTTTTAATAATCTTATTTTTTTCCCGTTTGGCTTCATCTTCTCCTTTGTCGTCATTACTCCCAGATCAGTCAACTCCCTCCCCCCCACCTGCACACCTACTACCTAGGGAAGGCTGGCTTTAAAAGTCATCTTTCCTTTAATAGCTAAGTGTGCAGAACAGCAAAGGGGAGAAGAGAACACCGGGGGAGGTGGCGTATGATGCCCGTCATGGAATCTGGAGAGCGAACTGGTGTTCAGGAATTCAGAAGTCAGCAAAGGTGTCAACCCTCTGGTTTTAGAGACTTGTCAGTCCTCCACTGAATATCAGAGCACGCCCTTCCCCGGGCTGCCATCGCCAAATCTTCCTGGGGTAGTTTTGACCTTTCCCGCAGGGTGTGTCACAGTGGTAAGCTTCCCGTTGGCTCATGGAGCCTCATGTGAAATCAGATGAGTAACTGTGTCTTTTCTGGCTTCTCACAGCATTCTGAAGAGCCTACTTTGCCTAATCAGAGCCAGCACGAACTACCTCAAACTCTCCACATCCCTTGCTACCAACTCTAAGAGGCTTGCTTGACTACCCAATGATGTTAGTTGCCGGAGTAATTGTCAGAGTGTTTATGGTCTTAGAATTCTTCCTCTCCTTCTTTACCACACAATCCTGCTTCTCCCTTGTCAGTGTTTGATAATAATCCCTTTATTTTATTTTTGAGTCCGGGTCTCATGTTGACCTCAAACTTACTATGTAACTGAGGATGACTCTGACCCTGCTGCCATCCCAGGAGTTACGGACCTGTACTACTATACTCCTGTCTACACAATGCTGAGGATGGGATTCACGGATTTATGCATGCTAGGTAAGCATCTATCAAGTGAGATGCATCTCCAGCCCTAGAACCTTGATTTTTAAATCATCCTTATTGTCTACTCAGTCCATGCCAGGCCTTTATATCCATCTTGAAGAGGACTTTAGGGATAGGTGGTGGGTAGGGTGGGGCCGGAAAGGAGGGAGCTATGGTGCTGTCCTGAGAGCTGGGTACATGTATGAACCTTTCCTAGGCAAGGTAGACTACACATACACACACACATAGTGGCCCTGACTCCTGTTCCACGCTTCAGTGTGGTAGAATGCCTGGTTCTTGGGATGAGCCACCTTAATGAAGAGCCTGCAGAAGACTGCAAGCTTGCTCAATCCCACTGCCGTCTCCTCATTAGAGCAGTGTTCCCTTCCCCCAAGAAAAAGAGTTTTAATCACAGAGTCTGCAATCGAAGGCAAATGTAGGCAGAATCCCACAGTTTAGAGCCGAGTGGCTGTAGACTAGTAGATACAGAGGTGTAGGGAGTGAGTTTCTCTTCAAACATCCCAGTAACGACTGTCCCCTGGACCAATCCACTTCCTTTGATCAGAAGGACACGGTAATCTTAGCCTTCCCCGCCCGCATCCCCTTTCCCAGCCACAGCTTAGGACAGATGTTCCCAAGCCATGAGCTGAAATTCAATCGGAGGCATTCCTCCGGCTGTTTACTTGGTGTTTTCATGTCTCACAGATTCTGGGGTGCCCTCTGACTGAATCCTGCCTCTGCCATGCCCACAAGCAATGCCAGGAAGCAGGGCTGGCATTGGGTGGCAGCGGACACATGGGCTCTGAAGCCTGCTTTATGGTTCCCATGTGGCTCCCTCTTGCAGACAGATTCCTGGCTCTGTGGTTTGGGGTTTCCTCATGCTTCTGCACTGAGTATGCATTGGAGAAGCACCTCAGATTTCATAATAAGGAGAGGAAGGAAGATATGGAAATATGTAGAGTCATTGATGGCTAAGAAAACCCCATTTCTGGAAAAGTCCTGGGCAGCACTTAGAAAGCACCCAGGAGGGCTGCTAATAAGTGTCCATCCTTTTCTCTTAACCTAAGAAGCATGTTTGACTCTGGCGATGGCAAGGTGTCATATCTTGACATCTCTTGGGATGGTAGGCATGTCCTGGCCCTGCATCCGAAGCCAGCCTCTGCTTCCAGCTCTGCCACAGTGGAGCAATGGCCAGAGCAAGTTTCTTTACTCTCCAAACTTAGCTAGCATTTTCTTTTCTTTCCTTCCTTCCTTCCTTCTTTTCTTCCTTTCTTCCTTTCTTTTCTTTCTTTCTTTCTTCCTTTCTTTCTTCCTTCCTTCCTTCCTTCTTTTCTTTCTTTCTTTCTTTCTTTCTTTCTTTCTTTCTCTCTTTTAGTTTTTCAAGACAAGGTTTGTCTGAGATCCCTGCCTGTCCTGGCTGTCTTCACTCTGTAGACCCAGGCTGGCCTCTAACTCACAGAGCTCTGCCTGCTTCTGCCTCTTGAGTGCTGGGATTAAAGCTGTGAGCTGGCTTGGCCAGCATTTTCAATAAAATAAAAAGGTAGTTTCTGTGGTCTCTTGTAGCTCTGCTTCTGTAATTCATGGACTACTGATAGTTGTTGCCTGGCAGACCCTCAGCCTCTTCCTGAACAAAGGGACCGTGATGGTAGGTCTTCCTTGACATGTTAACTGGATCTGAACCCACTCGGAAGACACCTATGGGCACATCTGTGAAGCGGTTTCTAGAGACTTCCGACAGAGGAGAAAGGTCCACCTTCAACACAGACATCCATGCATTCAGATCTCAGGCTCAGGGGAAATAAGCTGAGTGCCAACATTGTTGCTTTCTCCCTCCTGACCCCAGAAGTCATGTGACCAAGCCTGTCAGGTCCCCACTGCCATGCTTTCTCTACCATGACAGGCCATGTTCCCTCAAGCCCCGCCTTCCTTAACTTCCTTTGATCAGATATTTTATCACAGCAATGAGAAAAGTAGCCAGGAGACTCTGAGTCACATTGCATTGGCTAATGTCCTCCATATTGAATGCAATCTTCCTGTGACCCTGCCCAGGACCTCCCAAACCAGAGAAGACCTCTGACCCCGAAACGATCCATATGCCAGGCCAAGGACAGCTGGCTACCTGGAAGATGGCTCTAGCTACTCTTTCTAAAGAGGGCTCCCCCTATTGGTGATGGCTAGACTCTACACCCTTCTGTGCCCGAAAAAAGGAATGTAAGGTTCTTATAAAAACAGAAAGAGTTTCTTCTTCTTCTCCGGGAAAACACCAAATGGTGGATGACGCGGGTGCAGCTGGAGGGCCCGGAGGACCCGGAGGCCCGGGATTGGGAGGCCGCGGCGGTTTCCGCGGAGGATTCGGCAGCGGTCTTAGGGGCCGCGGTCGTGGTCGAGGCCGTGGCCGTGGTCGAGGCCGCGGGGCTCGCGGAGGTAAAGCTGAAGACAAGGAGTGGATCCCCGTCACCAAGCTGGGCCGCCTGGTTAAGGACATGAAGATCAAGTCTTTGGAGGAGATCTACCTGTTCTCCCTGCCCATTAAGAAGTCTGAGATCATTGACTTTTTCCTGGGTGCATCCCTAAAGGACGAGGTTCTGAAAATCATGCCAGTGCAGAAGCAGACTCGGGCTGGCCAGCGGACCAGGTTCAAGGCATTCGTCGCTATTGGGGACTACAATGATCATGTTGGTCTTGGTGTTAAGTGCTCCAAGGAGGTTGCCACTGCCATCCGAGGGGCCATCATCTTGGCCAAGCTTTCCATCGTCCCTGTGCGGAGAGGCTACTGGGGGAACAAGATTGGCAAGCCCCACACTGTTCCATGCAAGGTGACAGGCCGCTGTGGGTCTGTGCTGGTGCGTCTCATCCCTGCCCCCAGAGGCACTGGCATTGTCTCTGCTCCTGTGCCCAAGAAGTTCCTGATGATGGCCGTATAGATGACTGCTACACTTCAGCCAGAGGCTGCACTGCCACCCTGGGAAACTTTGCCAAGGCCACCTTTGATGCCATCTCCAAGACCTACAGCTACCTGACCCCCGACCTCTGGAAAGAGACTGTGTTCATCGAGTCTCCTTACCAGGAATTCACTGATCATCTTGTGAAAACCCACACCAGAGTCTCTGTTCAGAGGACCCAGGCTCCAGCTGTGGCTACCACATAAGGGTTTTTATATGACAAAAATAAATGAATTAAGTCTGTTAAAAAAAAAAAAAAACAGAAAGAAAACAAACTAACTAACTAACTAACAACAACAAAAAAAACAAACAAACAAACAAAAAAAAACAAATAGAGCAGCCCAGGAAGACAGGACGCCCTCAGGAAGGGATACCACGGTCCCATTTCTTCAGGGGACTCCCATGGGCCAACTTTAGGAGCACTAGGACCAAGCATGGCTGTGTCACTGTGTCTTCATTTTCCCATGTGTCCTTATACCTAACACCTAGCAAGTATGGAGGCCGAGGCCTGTTTTGCCCTTGCACCCCAAAGCACCGAGCTATGACTGCTCCATTCTGTCTCTCAGCAGCTTGAGGTGAGTAAACCCTGAGTCTTAAGTCTCCTGGGCCATACTCTGAGTATTGGTTCTTCCTATTGCTCCAGTTCCAACACATGGAATTGAATCCACGTGACTCAATGAAAGAAACATTTGTTCCGTATCGGGGACCCTGAGTACTTTATTACCAACTAGTCATGTGACCTTGAAGAAAGATGTGTGAGGTCCATCCTGGAGTTGATGCTATACAATGCATCTACTTCCTAGGACCATTTTAGAAAGAACTCCTATGTTCTCGTGAATGTGGATGTAAGAGTACACAATGTGCTAGGCACATGGTTGACAATGAGAACCCAGACATACTGTGAAGAGTATGAAGACAGAAGAATTCAAAAGCAAACAGTCCCATCTGGAAAACTGGTTAGATTTAGGTTCTGCAAGGATGCCTTTGTACAAATTACTTAGCCTGGCTAGGCCTCTATTTTCTTTCCTGTAAGATGAGGGTTTTAACAGCATCTACTTCAGGATAACTAAGTCAGTAGTGCTAGAACAGTGCCTAGAGTATAGTAAATGCTCAACAGATGTCAGTACTGTGAATAAAACACACACGTGTGTGTTCCCAGAATCTTCCTTTGCCCCTGGGTGGGAAGGAACGTGCTATGGCCCTTAGCATTCTTGAAAGGAAGTCTGGTGGATCCAAATTCCCCTTTCTAGCACACACAGGTGGTGCCAGTCCATCTACTCAGCCCAGCAGACTCAGAACTCACACATGTTCTCACTCTCCATGAGCCTCAGATCTCTCCTTACCTTCACTACCTCCACCACTGCTGAAAAGGACCATCCTAGTATTCTGTCCCGCATCCATTTGATTGCACTATCCCAGAAGCATCCCCTACTCTCAATATACCTCGTCTACTTGGAAGCATAAGCACACAGCACACAGACTAGGAAAGATAAGTCTAGAAGCAGCCCAGGGCCTAACAGCTCCTGTGGGAAACCCTGAAGGATTATTATTTGCTTTAAACATCTTCAAAGAACTTTGGCTTTAATTTTCGTGGTTTGGAAACATATATATATATATATATTTATGTTTTGTTTTGGGTTTTGTTTTTTGTTTGTTTTTGTTTTTTGAGACAGGGTTTCTCTGTATAGTTCTAGCTGTCCTGGAACTCACTCTGTACACCAGGCTGGTCTTGAACTCAGAAATCTACCTGCCTCTGCCTCCCAAGTGCTGGAATTAAAGGTGTGGGCCACCACTGCCTGGGTAGAAATATATTTCTTAAATCAGAAACAAAGTGGGTACTTTTAAATATGAGTATGGGTGTGTATATGTGTGTGTGCCTGTATGACTGTGTGTTTAATTGAAATAGATTTATATCTCTTTCCATCCCCATTTTCTCTCCTCAACCCCTCCCATGCCACCCACTCTGAAGTTGATAGCCTTCAATTCTTTATTACACACACACACACACACACACACACACACACACAGGAATGCATGGGCTGGCAAGATGGCTCAGCGGGTAAGAGCACTGACTGCTCTTCTGAAGGTCCTGAGTTCGGATCCCAGCAACCACATGGTGGCTCACAACCATCCGTAATGAGATCAGACACCCTCTTCTGGTGTGTCTGAAGACAGCTACAGTGAATTGCTGGGCCGGAGCGAGTGGGGCTGGAGTAAGCGGGGCCAGCAGAGGTCCTGAGTTCAATTCCCAGCAGTCACACACATGATAGCTCATGGACATCTGTACAGCTACAGTGTACTCATGTACTCATACACATAAAATAAATAAAATAAATCTTTAAAAAAAAGAATGCATTTGTGTGTATGCACACAAACATACACAAATACAACCTTCTGAGTCCATCTTTACTGATGATGTCTATATGTTTTTAAGGCTGACACTCTACGTTGAAGAACCAATAAGGAGGCTCATCTTGGGCTGGTGAGATGGCTCAGCGAGTAAGAGCACTGACTGCTCTTCCAAAGGTCGTGAGTTCAAATCCCAGCAAACATGGTGGCTCACAACCTCCCATAATGAAATCTGATGCCCTCTTCTGATGCTGTCTGAAGACAGCTACAATGTACTCACTTATAATAATAATAAATAAATAAATAAAAACTTTAAAAACAAAAAAGGAGGCTCATCTCTGAGAGACATTAATTCTTCTCCCCACAGTCATTAGTTGCCCATGGTTGTTTGTCTAGGGGTGGGGCTCAAAAGAGTTTCCCCCTTCTACATTGATATGTTTATTGACATTGCTAGTACTTCAGTTTGGCTTATACCCTGTTTCCAGGAGAGACTGTATCTCTGGAGACTTCCTGGTATTCTGGCAGTCTCTCTGGTTCCTCTTCCCTGAGCTGGGGATTCAGGAGCTACGATGTAGACACATCCTTTGGAGGTGGGCTCCCTAGGATCTGTGGATCTCTGCATGTGTTCAGTTGTGTTTTCCTGTAATTTGCTTTAAGAGAGGTGAGGCGAGTACTCTTTCTTTCTTCCTTCCTTCCTTCCTTTCTCTATTTTTCTTTTTTCCTTTTCTTTTCTTTTCTTTTTTTCCCAGACAGGGTCTCACTATGTAGCCCTGGCTGTTCTGGAACTCACTCTGTAGACCAGGCTGGCCTCAAACTCAGAGATTCACCTGTCTCTGCCTCCTGAGTGTGCACCACCACAACCTGGCTTGAAGTGAGTACTTTTTTAAAAAGGGTTTTATGTCCACACTACGAACCTACTCTTGTTAGTAAAGCTGATTACAGGGAGTAGTTGCTATTAACCTCCGTGGTGGGCCCTGGAGAGATGTGCGCGGCACTCGGCCTGCACTGGCCTCTGTCTGCCATTGGAGTAGAGCCACGTGAGCAAGTGAACTCTAGCCCCAGAGGGCCTGGCCTGGTCTGACCAGCCTGCTTGGCAAATGCTTGGCCAAGAGGCTGCTTTCTGCCATCTCTCCACCCAGTCGCTTCTGCATGACTTTAATTCAACCTGACCTGAGATGACCCTATGGTCAGCCTCTTATGGGGCTGATGGGGGGGGAGGGGTCCCTGCTAGGACAAGAGAGTGGCATCAGGTGTCCCTTAGTCCCTTAGAGTCTCTTCCGTGTGTTGTCAGTTGCTGGCTGGATTGCCACACTTTCACACAGCATCTTATCAACGACACCTTCGTGTCCAGCCAGGATGTCATCCTTGGCTCGAAGTGTAGATTTCCTCACAGCAGATGTGAGCTGTGAATGTCGTGCAACAGGGACAGGTTCCCAGGATTTGTTCAGATGGCACAGAGGCCTTTGTCCTTGAATCAGTTCCTAAGTCAAACCTTGGGCTCTGTCACCCCAGCCTCCAGAGTTGCTCCATGAATAAGGCTTAGGTAAGAGCTGACATCGCCTGGCCTGAGTCTAACCTAGATGCCAGCGTACAGCTGCAGAGAGCCGGGAAAAGGTTCTCGGAGCATTCGCACCAAGTCACCTGGGTCACCCAGACCCTGTCGAGTCGCTTGAGGCATGCTATTCTCCTTAAGCACTCCAATGGACCAGGCACGGCAGCTTTTCTTTGTAGTGGTCAAAATATTTTTACAGGCTTTCTCTTGTCCAATCTCAGAATTCTAGGTTTGTTTTTGGTGATAGTAGTACTGTTGATGATGGTGGGTTGGTGTGTGTGTGTGTGTGTGTGTGTGTGTGTGTGTCTTTTTTTTTTAAGATTTATTTATTTATTATGTATACAGCATTCTGCCTGCATGTCCGCCTGCAGGCCAGAAGAGGGCACCAGATCCCATTACAGATGGTTGTGAGCCACCATGTGGTTGCTGGGAATTGAACTCAGGACCTCTGGAAGAACGGACAGTGCTCTTAACCTCTGAGCCATCTTTCTAACCCTGATGATGGTGGTTTTTAAGACAGGATTTCATGTAGCCCAGGCTGGCCTCAAACTCCTGATCTTCCTGCTTCTGCCTCCCTAGTGAGGCCATTACATGTTTATGCCACTGTGCCCAACACCAGAATTTTTTTTTTTTTAATTCAAGATGTTCTGCAAGATAAGCTACTGTTAAGGTAAATCTCATTTGCAACTCAGTCAAGGTATGTGACATCATGGGATCTGGACTCTCCCCATGCTTCAGCCAATATTTAGACACTATCAAACTGACACAGCCAGCTAAGCAATGCACGAGGTTCTGTCCTGGGAGCAGCCAAGGTTACCTTTCTTTTCTGATCCTTGGTTGAGGTGATTATAGTCCAAACCTTTAAAGATAACCTGGAGAGGAGGCTCACATCTGTAACCCCGGCACTCAGAACCAGAGGCAGGAGGACTGCTGTGACTTCAAGGTCAGTTTGGGCCACACCTCCAGACTCTGTCTCATAAACAAAACAAACAAACAAAAACAGCAAAAATCAGAATAAAACAAAAGACCATGTGTAGTGGCATATGCCTTTACATCCAGCAGAGGCAGGTGGATCTCTGTGAGTTAAGAGCTAGCCTGGTCTACAAAATGAGTTCCAGGACAGCCAGAGCTACGCAGGGGTGGGGGGGTGGAGGGGGAGAAGACCATCAAAGAGCATAAATATAGGATCCGCTATAGCTATAAACCCTCACCACAATTTTTTTAAAAATCACTAATGGGTATTTTTATAAGGAAAGGAAATTAGTATTCCCATGAGAAATACTTTATAAGCCAAGGCTATCTATGTACTTATCCTATCATTCCACTATTCTTGTTATTCTTATCCCTCCTCCCACCAAGACAGATGACAGGTAACATCACTGGCTAGTCAGCAGGAGTTCAAGTTCAGGGGCCGGAAACATCCTTATCCTGCAACATGGTCTAAAGTAGGCCACAGCCACCAGCTGAGGCAGGGAGGTGACAGTCCTCCAGAGGTGTGACCTTAATGCTATAATACAGAGTGGGAGGGAATGACAGAGCCAAGGAGAAAGGCGGTGCCTGTGAGGGAGGGGAGGGGGGTGGGGAGAGGGGGAGGGACTGAAGTAAAAGTAGAGGGCAGAGGCAGAACTTGTGAAGAAAATCACCTGCTGTTGCACCCAGGAAATGCAGTATGAAAACAGCAGTTTGGTTTCTACAGAGAAACGTGTCTGCTTCGCTTCACAAGAGAAGGAACCAACCATTTGCATGTAGAAACAGCACAACAGCTTTGAAGATCTACTTCAGAAGAGAGGTCATTCGAAGCAGCATTTGAGGCCATAGCATAGAGGGGATTAGAAAGCTGGAACCATCTGGAAAGAATTCAGCAATATTGGGGTCAATACAAGCTGAGCCTTCTCAAGTCTGGATGGAGGCTTAGAGTGCTGTTCACGACAACTGGTTAGATTCAGTAGTGAGAGGCATCTTAGGGCCGGGGGTGACTGGCTGGGAATCCCTGGGTATTTCCTTTGGAAAGGCCATTTCTCCTAACCCTGGATGGTTCTGGAAGAAAGTCACCTAAGAGATTAAGTATCTCACACCCTTTTGCTGCTTAATGGTCTCTTTGTGGCTTTTAGATGTAACATCCTTTGCAGAAATAGACAAAAGTTTATGTCATGTAGTTCAGTGCTTCTGGGGTTGTACACATCATCATGTCAACTCCTTTAACGTTGGAGGGGAGGAGGAGGAAGAGGAGGAGGAGGAGGAGGCACAGCCAGGCCAGGCCAGAATGGGGTTTGATCAACTCAGTTTGTCTTCTTTGTTTAAACTGTGGAAAACGAAAAATGAAAAAGAAAGAGAAAGAGTGGGAAAGGAGGGAGAGAGGGGGGAGGGAGGAAAGAAAGAAAAGAAAAGAAGAGAAGAGAAAAGAAGAAAAACCCACCAACTTTAAATTAAAAGATAATAATAATAATCTGTGACATGAGATGATGGAGTTGCAGCTCCACTGGGCTCCCTCTGAGTTACTGAATTAGCCAGGTGACTGAGAAGTGTTCCTTACACCTGCGCCAGCTGGGTCTTTTCCTTGGGAAGAGCAATAACTAAGACTGCTCATATGATTCCTGGTTCCTTGGCATCTTTGTACTCCATTATTGCAAGATTTCTCAGCACTGACTCTTCCCTCCATCTGTAGGGCATGCAGGAATGGGATCTTACAGTCCTTCACCCGTCAGGTCATTTGCTTCCCTCCCACAGTTAACTGTCTCTCTCTGCCTGGATCCAGGCCTGCCAATGCGTTCCAGGACAGATGCAATTCCTTCCTGCTCCAGTCAAACAAGATAGAGGATGGCCAAGGACAGATGTCCGTTAGGGAAGCCGGGAGATATGTGACCCCTGTGGATTCACTTGAGAGAGGCCTGTGGTGAGACAGCTCACCCTGCAGGAGAAGGTGGAGTTACATAAGCCAAGCCCGTGGGTTTGCTCACTGCTCTTCACCTGTTGCTAATTAATAAGCTGCCTGTCACAACCCAACGAAGAAATCATCTTCCTACTTAAGCAAGCTCACCTCCCTGTAGGAGTGAAGACACATTGGCACAGTTATCAGTCCAACAATAACACAGACAGGACCAAAGTGACGAGCATGTGCTGTTGGAAAACATCAGGGGTCCTGTTCCACCATGACAGAATCACAGACAGCTTTGTTCAACCCATGCTGGTCACATAATAGAATTACCCCCAGTGCACAAAAACCCTGCAGAAGTGCTTTGAGCACAGAGTCAGACAGACCCAATGGTTCCTTCTAGAAGGACATTCTTCCAGACGGATGTGTGCAGAAGTTAGGGAATGAGGCAAGAGCTCTCCGATCCTGACATGGTAAAATGAAGCTCAGATTCCAATAGCAAAAGCAAAGCCTTCCTGCCCGTGAGACCAACAACAAAGCTTGAAGTGCGAGTGGGGACGAAGAGGTCAGGACCAGTGGACAGGACCAACAGGGGAGAAGGGAGCCCTGGGGAGATGGCCTAGAGCATCTACTAGTGTGGAGGCTTACCACTGAATCCTTGGAGGTGATGTGTGGGGGCGCTGACCTAGTTCAGATGGCAAGCACCTGAAGCGAGGCTGCCTGGAGCAAATTCCGGTCTACTTTGCTTGAAGAAAGAGTGAGCTCCAAGGGTGGTGCACAGCTTTAGTCTCAACACTTGAAAGCAGGGGCAGGGGAATCTCTGTGAGTTTCAGACTAGCCTGCTCTGCACAGTGAGTTCCATAGACCAATGCTACATAATGTGACCCTGTCAACAAGGGGCTGGGGAGTGAACTAGTGCCCGGGGACCCTGCAAAACTGTAGATGGCCTTTCAGGGAAACAAGGGCTCTAATAGAGAAGACAGGGAGTCTGGAGCTGGGAAATGAACTCATCAGTACCCAAGTGGGAGTTTTGAACGTGCCCTGGAGAGCCCAGAAAGGTTGAGGGCAGGGCAGCAAAGGCTACAGAGCAAAACTGAGTTTACTGTAGGTGTGTTGCCTGCATCTGAAGAGCATCATGATGTTCCCTCACACATCAGACTCTACGCAGTGACAGTCTTCCTGCCTCCATCACTTGCTCTGGGATCTTCTCCTTGAACCCTGATGAACATCTCACGTCTAGCATATCCAAAACTGAGTATCATGGCCACCCCTCTTCCAGGCTCTCTCCAGAGCACAGCAGGGAGTCCTCAGCTGACATTGGTACTTGGCCTGAAAATCTAGTGAGAGATTTTGTCTTCCACCTCCTTCCCCTAATGCTGTGGTTCTCAGCCCTCATAAAGCTGCAACCCTTTGATACAGTGTCTCATGTTTGGTGACCCCCCCCCCC
>JADRCD010078993.1:0-23414 GCA_019843815.1 Montemys delectorum | reverse complement strand
AGGATTTCCACCTCCCCAATATCGTTCTTTCTCTCATATCTAGTGATCAGGGGTGGAATTGGGGGTTGAGTAAAAGGTGGGAAAAAGTAGAATCCACAAAGTAGCAAAGGCCATCCATACTGTGTAGTTGATGGTGTGAATTCCATTGCATCCCATCCATCAGTCAACTTTATTGTTATCATTCTATTTCAGTGTGAATTGCAGACATCAGGATTGCTCTCTTTAAGTAAAGTTCAGACTTGGCTTATGGTTTTGACTGTGTAAAGTTTCACATACATAGCATAGAATGCCTTAATCTTAAGTATACTTTTCCTGAGTTTGATGAATGTTTGATAAAGGTACAGTAAGGTTTTAGATAATACTGTATTTTTATGATTACAAAAAGTGGTATTTCTCTGTATATCCTTGTCTGTCTACTTTGTACACTTGCATGTATACTTTTGTAGGTGTTATAAATAAAACTGTTGGTCTAAAGGCTTTTACATTTTGATGGGTATGCCAAATTGCCCTCTCAAGAGCACTTTCTCCATTTACATGCACATCAGCAATGTAGCAATGTGTGGGAGTGCTCTTTCTCCTGTACCCTCTCAACATATGAAAAACTACCTAGTCACTCTGCAGCTCCTCATCCTCAATGATTACCCATTAGATTTTTTTTCTGTTTGTAAGTTGTCTTCTCATATATTTGCTTTGTGTGCCACTTATCAGCCATGCATTATAATATTCTTTCTGGGACTGCTTTGTCTGTAATTTTGTTTTGGATGTGTTTTGAACTCAGAAATTTAATTTTTTTGTTGTCACTCAGTGTTTGCAGGTCTTGATTGTGAAGGCCATCCTTACACCAAGCATTTAAAATTACTTGCTCTTTTCTTCCAGGGTTGGCTTTTATTGACCTTTACAAGGAAACAGAGATCATTGTAACTAAAGTGCTAGGGAAATTGGTTTTAGTTTTAAACCCTGAGTTAAATTCAGATAGTAAACAGAGTGCTAGAGCGTCTTCAGACATAAGCAGCAAATGATGAATATTTTTCATACTTACGGAATATTAATAAAACCAGTTTTAGCTAAGGTGGGGAGTCATAGGAAACTTAAGTTTACGAATATATGTTTGACTTTGTTTCTAGTTATTTTGGGTAGTCCTTATTTTTCTCTAAAATTTTCATTCTGACATTACAATTTTCTGTCATATTGTCATTTTTTTGTTTGTTTGTTATTTTTCTTTCCTCAGTGACTCAAATCTTTCTTCTGTGATGGTAAATCAAGGTGCCTGAAGTGGCAAGAAAGGAAAGATTGTATACCTTCAGAATAATTGAACATTGTAAATATTTCCTCAGGGTAGTTTATTACAGTTGAATTATAATTTCTTTAAAAGCAGTTTGTGCTGTAGTAATTTACATCAGTATGAAGCTATAGTCACTATACTCGAGTGTAGTCACCAGATAGCAATCTCCAGTGTTGAGGAACCAGTTCATCAACTAGTCACTTCAAAGTTTGATTATGAGCTCACTATTTAATATACAAATTAGCATGTGGGGATTTCCAGCTAATGAAAGTATTTGGGAAGTGCCATCCTTAAGCCTGAGCAGCACTGTTCAGTTGCCTGTTGCTCAGAGTGTGTCAGAGTCTCTGTCCAGCATCAGCCACACCTGGTGGCTCTCCTCGCTTGCTGGCCTGATCCTGCCCTTCTACCAGTGATTGGCTGTCGGCTGTAACCAGCTGTGGGCTCCTGGAAGACCACTGTTCTCTCCGGCCTCCTATAAGGACTATGTGGTGCTAATTTTTACTAATCAGGTATTTGTTTTCAGTATTCAGCGGTGTGTTCTTGTTAATTTTTTTGGGCTCAGTCTTGTTGGGCATGGTGTTGTTTTAGAGTTTGCCATCCACATATGTTTTCATTCAGGGAACAGACCCATCTTAAATGATTTTGTCACTGTGTGGTAATTTCTGTTGTGAGGAATTAATCTTTTCATAATAAGAAAAATTTGTTATTTTAAAACTAAAGGAATTAAAAACAGATTCAAAAGATGAATACTTGATGATTTTCCTACTTAACAGATTTATATATCTGTTTCTAATGTTAATGTTAGGAATAAGCCACAAAAGTATTGTTGCATGTGAACTTAGTTTTTAGTCTTATATAGAATTGAAGCATTGAAAGCCAGAAAGGTAAATGAAGTTCATACTGTTGGGTATGTCGGGAAGCAGAGCCTCCATCTTTTCTTGTATCTGGATAGTTTAGCAAGGCTGTAAAAATATTAACAATAAATCTCAGGCCAGCCTGGGCTACATAGCAAAGTCCTTTCCTAACTTCCCATCCTGCCAAATTACTCTTTCAGTGATTCTCTCTTTAGCTATGCAGGTATTTGTGTTCTTGTAGTTTTAGGATAATGATTCCTAGCAAATGATACAATATGCTTTACTCTTTCTGGTTTTCTTTACTTTAATGATCTGTCTTTTAAATTTCTAAGACATAATGAAGTTCAACTTTTTAAAAGACCTGGCTCTACTCCTATTTTAGAATTCTTATAAAACCACTGATTTGGACTTTATTTCATTTAAATTGGGGGTGTATTGCATTTGAGTTCTTGTCATTTTTTTTCAAGGGGAAACTAATATCATTTAAATTAAAAATATACATTTAAATTAATTTACTTTCTTGGTCCTGCTGGGGATTGATGCTAGCCAAGCAGTAGTCTACTGTTGCTTAGCGCTGCGTTCTTTTTTTCTGTTGCTTCAAGAGTTGGATGGAAGGAGAGATATTCTTTTGAACTTACAAGCCCCTTTAATCGCTGTTTTGGTAGCCTATGGCCCTGCTGAGCACCAGCAAGGCCCTTCAGTGGGAGCCCAGTTATTCATGGAATGAAGTAGTGGGCTGTCACATCAGCTGCAGATCTGGGAGCCATCCTTGACTATTCTTTCACTCCCAGTAGTGAACCAATTAGTAAGGCTCACTGATTGGGTTTTACTCCAAAGAGTCCCTTCTCCAAAGTTAATTTTGACTTTTGTATTCTTTTACTCTATCTAACTAGCTTGTCTTTAACTTTATTCATCAAATTTATAATTTATTTAAAGTACAGATCTTACTTAACCCCCACTTTAATAGCTTTCCTGTGCATATGAATGAAGTCTGTCTAAGTGCTCTAAATGTCGTGTTTTCCTCATGATAGAGCCCTGTCCTTATTTCTGAGTCAGTCCATGGGGGGTTTATGACTTCTGATGGCAGATTGTGATACTTCCTGTGACGCTCAGCTTAGTCACTCTGCTCTGGCCTCTTTTTGCTGTACTGTTGCTATGTTTTTGTCTTAGATAACCTTTACACATCTTTCAAGATTGAGCTCAGTTTGTATCTGTTCCAGGAACTCCTGCTTGAATCCCAGTGTTACTAGGCCCATCTTCAGTGCATTTACTGACAACTCGTTCATAGATCTGGAACTTACCATAGTAAATTAAACCCTTTTTAAATGACATTTTCCAAATGGACTTGGTTATTTAAGCGAAGGCCATGCCTTATTAATAGTTGTATTTATAATGTCTAGGAAGTGATTCTTTTAGAATTAACTCAACTCACTACTGTGCACTGACACTTAGTGAGAACCGTGGCTAGTTCTTCTGAGCCAGCATTCAACTGGGAGATATACCTGGTTTTGAGTCTTGTAAGGAATTCAGGGGATGTGGAATGGAGTCTGGGAATCTGTCTTTTTTTTTTTTTTAAAGCTCGCTAGTTGATTCTGGTTTGTTGCAATTTGAAAATGACTGATGTAATTAATTATTATACTATTGTGCCAGAGATGCCCCTAGACCATGTACAGTAAGTAGTTGTTTAAGCTTAGTAAGTTATGCCTACTACAGTATGGATATGTTTTAGGTCACTTGATGGACATGAATTCTGTATGAAATTTCAGCTCACTTGGAGACTTTCTCATTTAGGGATGTGTTGCTGATTGTGAATTCTCAGCTGAATAATAGTCCCACTTAAACAGGAGTCTTCTTGAGTTGATAGTAAGGAAATTAGTTGGGCTTCATCCTACAGATTTTAATAATTTGTGATTTTCACTTAATTTTGGTCTTTCAAAATTATTTTAAAAATATTTCATTGTGGTTGTAAGTACATCTACAGTCTTTATGTTTATATTTGCATATACCCACAAAGAACCACTCAGATCAAGGTATAGAACTCTTTGGTCCTTTAGAAATTTTGATCAAATTCATTTCCAGCTAGAATATACCTCAAGACAACCAGAATTAGAGCCTGTGATATTAGCCTCCTGGTTAAAGTGCTAAGACTTTTGCACATGTCTTTTGGTGGACATACTCATTATTTCTTTTGTGTCTACACATGAAATTTGTAGATAAGGATAAACAACTATTTTTGTGATTTATTTTGAACAATTAAAATTAAATTGTTTGAAGATTTTAGTAAATTTTGTGTTTGTTTTACTAAGTGCTTATTGAGACAAAACTCAAGTATGCACAGGAAACTCAGTAAATATCATGAAGTTTCCAGAGATGTAGTTTTTTTCATTGAGTAATTTTTCCATGTTAGTAACTCTTGCTTTTTCTCTCTAGGATTGTCTTGCCTGTGGGCTGGCAGGCAGTTATAGGACTGCAGAATGGGTCTTCGGATTCACTTTGTTGTTGACCCACATGGTTGGTGCTGCATGGGCTTGATTGTCTTTGTCTGGTTATACAATATTGTTATAATTCCCAAAATTGTCCTCTTTCCTCACTATGAAGAAGGACATATTCCTGGCATTTTAATAATAAGTAAGTTTCTAAGTATTATTACCTTCTATAAAGATTTTCTTTCTCATGTGAATGTTTGGAAGTATACTTTCTTCATGACTTCCTTTAACTATGATATTTCAGTAGTACTACTAAACCTTTGATTAAATTACAGTTGTACAAAACAATAGCTCTTTGTACTTGGAGAGATAAGATACTAACTCTGTATTTATTTCACTCTGAAAAGTATATGAAGACCATTTTGTTCAAGAGAAAAGCCTAACAACAGGATTTGTATTTAATTGTGAACATGAGAGGTTACTGATTGATTGATTACTATTTTGAGACAGGACTTCTCTCTGTAGCTCAGGGTGGCTTCAGACTTGCCATCTTTCTGCATCTTTTCTGTTTGCCTGGGACCCCAGTATCTCTGTGCCTGGCTTGAAGATGGAGGCATTATAAGGGAGGGGATGGTATATATTACTGGGAGATGAGAATTTCATGATCCTAAAAATGGCTTGATTGTGATGCCACTGGATTTCCTGGATCATTATTGTCTGCTGCAACCCAAAGATTATGGCTTGTTTATATTACTGACAGTCAGATCACAATGACACATTGTTGTGATAATTTCCTAACCCAATAAGGTCATATTAAAAACACACAACTCTGTTATTATATTTATAAGCTCTATGCCTAGATTGCGCAGATCTATCACTATACTAGTTTATTCCCCAACTATGTGACCCCTTGCTACTTGCAGCTTCTCCAGGTCATGTGGTTCTGCTTCATGCTCCTCTTCCTTTGTCCTCTCTCCTTCTGCCCCAACTCTCTAAGACCTCCAGTCCCACCTTTCCTTTTCATTGCCCAATCACAGGCTCTAGCCTTTATTTGACCAGTTAGAATGTGGAGAATTCACATAAAATCACCTGAATACATGATCAACTCCTAGTCATGGGCAGCCCTTCTTGAGGAAGCAGAATTAACATCAGAATACAAACAGCACCAGTGCAACCCACGTTTCTCCCCTTTTGTCCAATAAAAAGGCTCCCCCCCATATAAATCGAGCACAACTGTTCTCCATGATCCGAGCAAGATGCCCAAAGGAAAGAAGACGAAGGGGAAGAAGGTGGCCCCGGCCCCCACCGCCGTCGTCAAGAAACAGGAGGCCAAGAAGGTGGTCAATCCTTTGTTTGAGAAGAGGTCCAAGAACTTTGGCACTGGGCAGGCCATCCAGCCCAAAAGAAATCTAACACTCTTCGTCAAATGGCCTTGCTACATCAGGCTGCAGTGGCAAAGAGCCATCCTCTATAAGTGACTCAAAGTTCCTCCTGCCATTAACCAGTTCACTCAGGCCCTGGACAGCCAAACAGCTACTCAGCTGCTTAAGCTTGCCCACAAGTACAGGCCAGAGACAAAGCAAGAGAAGCAAAGGCTACTGGCCATGCTGTGAAGAAAGCTGCTGGCAAAGGGGACGTCCCAACTAAGAGACCACCCATCCTTCGAGCAGGAGTCAATACAGTTACCACCTTGGTAGAGAACAAGAAGGCTCAGCTGGTGGTGATTGCCCCTGATCAGCTCAAACCCCATTGAACTGGTGGTTTTCCTGCCTGCCCTGTGTTGAAAGATGGGGGTGCCCTACTGCATCATCAAGGGAAAGGCTGGGGCGCCTGGTCCACAGGAAGACCTGCACCACTGTTGCCTTCACACAGGTTAACTCGGAAGACAAGGGTGCTCTGGCTAAGTTGGTGGAAGCTATTAGGACCAATTATAATGACAGAGACGATGACAACTACAACTATGACGATGACCATCGCCACTGGGGAGGCAATGTCCAGGGTCCTAAGTCTGTGGCTCGAATTACCAAGCTGGAAAAGGCAAAGGCTAAAGAACTGGCCACTAAATTGGGTTAAATGGATACTAAGTTTTCTGTACATAAATTAACTACAAAATTAAAAAAAATTGAACACAACCATAGCAAATTTAAATATAAAATATGATATACACTTAACATCTAGCCCATCATATTTGTCAATTTAGGTAAAGTACTCTACCATCTATCCTAACTTGCAGAGGATAGACAAAGGAAGAGGAGCATGAAGCAGAACCACATGACCTGGAGAAGCTGCAAGAGTCTACAGTTCTGTACATGAATTATGTTCTGTTTTATCTTGTATTACCATCTGAAAACCATCCTTTCAAGTCTGTATCATCTTCCTCAATGCTAAACAACTTAAGTTTGTTTGAGACTATAACTAGTTTTCAACCCCTTCAGAAATCTGAGGATGAATTAAATATTGCCTGAATATAGAGGAAGCACAAAAACATAGCTTCCAAATTTAACTTAATCAAATTTGTAGAGATAGCTGACTACCTGGACAGCCCCTATTTCTCAAAATGTTGGAGCATCTGTCTTCAGCCTTCTAGCCCTGGATCATCTGACAGACCTTACATGAAGCAGGAACTATGAAAGACTAGCCTACTCTGTCTTGGCAGAGCTGTGCTGTTGACCATCCCACATTGTATGTCCTTTCCTAAACAGTATCTTTTGTCTGTAGATGGATCGGGCAATTCTTGCCCAGTGGCTACCTTGCCACAACTGGAGCAACACCATATGGAGGTTTTGATGCTCGATATCTTTTTTGAACCATGAAGAATGGGGTACTGTTAGGAGCAGACCTGGCTTGTAGTCAAATGATCTTTAGTAATGGAATAACATTAAATGTCATATTTTGTGGATTTCTGATGTTTTTGAAGACTATGTAAAGTATATCTGAACTGTTAAACCTTAACTACTCTTAGCTATTTCTATTTGAATAATATTGAAAATACTTTATTATAATTAAAACAGAATCTAATATAACCATGAGTTTATTATCTGGCCTTTAACTTGTGTTACTTAATCATCCTAAACAGTTTGTAATAGCAGCTATAGAAGGACTGGGACAAGGCCTTGTATTCTTAAATGAGTTGCATGGGCACAATGCCTATCTAAGAGTAACAACATTAGTTTCAAATTTTGTATCAATATATAAAGATTTATACCAATAAAACCTTAAACCTGTATCAATATACATAAATTCTATTGCAGTGTAAGAAATTAAAACTTCAATTTTGCATCAATATAAGGGTTTCCACCAATGTAAAATTATGGCTATACAACGCTTTGTTTAAGAGTAAATTTAATATCTTATCTTCATTTGTCTATTTCTCTAATTTTATTATATACCCTCTCCCCTTTTCTTTCCACTCCCTGCTCCTTCACCTGAGAAGGAAGGGTAGAGAAGAGGAAAGGAAAGGTAGAAGTCCCTGACTCTAAGCTCTCTAGTTTCCTCCCTGTGCAAAACACCTCACAACCACATATCTGCAGTGTTTACAGCTTTCGTGTCCTTCCCTCATTTTGGTCTCATAGCAGTTATAAGAAATATAATCCCTATTATACATATTGTGAGGTGTGGCCATTATCCTGTAGTCCTAGCTCTCAGAAGACTGAAGCAGAAAAATGGTGACTTTTAGGCCAGCCTGAGCTCTGTAGTAAGATGTACATCAGACAGACAGACATTGCAGTCAGATACACATCAGTGAGCACTGTTTCTTTTTTATGTGTTCAATGTGTTGGTTTTTTATTCTTTTACAAAATGCCTATTTTTTTTGAGCAGCAGAGAATTAGAGGATGTGTTTATTATTTTTTCTTATGTATTTAAAACATGTAATGATGACTGAATCTCAGTTGTTAATATTTTTGTGGTTACTTTAACATTCAAAAGATTTTAATTCTTCACTTTTGAAGTACATCTCTTTAAGATTCGTTGAAAGAGGCAATTGAATATCACATTTAGAATAATTTTGAAGATAGAGTTGATGAAAGGTTAAATGTAGATTTTTCTTAACTGCTATTTTGATTCTTTTAAATGAGTCCATTCGTTTATTTATCATTACTGGGATCACTGTATGAAAGAATCTCATTTATTATGTTTATCAGTTATTTTAGAAAATCATATTTAAAATTGATACATTTAGTGTAGATGTCATCTTGGCAGGACTATTTGAAATAGTAAAATAAATCTACATTTTATTTTTACGTATAGTCTATTGATAAAGTTATCCTGATAAGTGTTGACTAAAATGCATTTTAAAAAATTTAAGCTTGTTGATAAAAATTTTAAATGGCAAGTGACTAATTTTTGTTGCTTAATTTCACCTTACAGTATTCTATGGCATTTCCATATTTTGTCTGGTTGCCTTAGTGAGGGCCTCCTTAACTGATCCTGGAAGACTCCCTGAAAACCCCAAGATCCCACATGCAGGTATGGTGTTTTTTAGGTTCATCCATTTTTCTGATGTTGAAATTATATTTATTGTCACATTACCTCCAATATATGATTTATGTAAGTCATTTAAAACCACTCGCAAGTCTCTGCTCCCATGCCTGTTTCCAGCTGCAAGCACTCCCTCCCCCATTCTGTGCCTGCTCTTTTCATTCCTTTCAGTCCACATCAATTCTGAACATGTGGGTTGTTTAACCTCTGTGTATGTGTGTTGTTGTATCTCTAGTCTCCAGAAGACTCTGCCACCACTTACAACAAATCAATATTTGTTGAATGATAGAAAATTACCTGAGCGATTCTAAGAGAACAGGATTTTCACCTTGTGATATTGATAAGTTGCTTAGAACAAATAGTTTTAGTGTTATAAACACCAATTTTCATTTTTCTGAATGTTCTAACAACTTAATGAAAAATTGAAAACTTTTGTTTCTGATATCAATTGAAGATAATCTTTTATTCTCTTGGTAGATAATCATTAAAACCATGAAGAATGGATTGTTTATTTTGTTATATACCAGATACAATAGAAGCTCACTTTTTATCTCTCTTTAACTCATCTTTGATTATTTCTGTATTAGCTTTGAGAGTTCTGTACTTTTCTATATGTTTTTGTAGTACATTTTAGAGCTAGAGTATTTTCTATAATAATTTAGTGGCTTCTAAATTTTTACTTTAAAATTTTCTGAGAGCTTTAAAAAAATCTCAGTGTCTAGGTCACTACTTATGTCAGCTAAATGAGAATACCTGACACAGACACAGGTGTGAGTTTCCTGAAAGATCCCCTGTGCTTCAGTGTATAGCAGAGTTTTGGAACCAAAGTAATAACTCCATATGAAACGCGATTGACAAGTCACTATACAGAGCCCTCCAGAAATACTGATTCTTGGTTTTTGAGACAGGGCCTTATGTGGCTCACAGAATATAGAGGTGAAATGGGAATATCACAGTACGATTTGTGTAGCTGTAGCACTGCATTTAATACGCTGCTCAGTTCACTTGCAGCAGTCGGAACACAGTCTCTTAGTAGCTAATGCATCCATTCTGGAGTGAGCAGAGAAAGGGTACTCTGGTCTCTGTAGACTCCCTCTTCCTCCTGGGCAGTATAGCTGAAAGCTGTATATATCACATCCACATGCTGCTGCAGCAGCACTGAAGTGCAGTAGCCGCCGCACAACAAAGAAGTAGCCTTTTCTAATTCCAGACCTGTTCCTGAGGAACACTGCAGTGGTCAAACACTCAAATACCTACAGGCTCCTGATACTGCCTGTCAATAATAGATGGTCTAAAGGGAGTAGCCATGATTCAACTGTTGTGAAATTGTCACACAATTAAATTGCTAGATGTTCAAATTTTAGAAGAGAAAAATGAACACATTACTAAGTTTTTGTCATTCTAATGAAATACCCACAGCAGACACACTTTATAAAGAAAAGATTTATTTAGTGCACATTGAAAGTCTCTCATGGTCCAGATGATAGGATCTGGGAAGGCTTCCTTACCTCCCTGATGTCATTTTCTCCAGAGCCCTCCAGAATTGTCCATAAGGCTCTGCTTACAGTGTTACAGGCTTTGCTAGGATGTTCTTCCAAACTCTTCCAGAAGCATGGGTCTAAAAGCAGTTGCACATTCTAGGTAGCATTGTTGTAACAGTCCTATCTGTAGAATCCACTTTTCTGTACTAGTTTTGTGTCACCATAATAAAATAACCAAGACAGGGTACAGATGGAGAAAAGAAATTCATTTAGCTCATGGTCTGGAGGTACGGGGGCGTGGTCTCCACACGGTGCAGATGTGGTTGAGGGCCCAGGAATGAGTACTCATGTTCCTCAACAGGATGCTCGAGGTTCAGAAGTGGTACAGGCAACAGCTTTTGGGATAGTCCCAGTTCCTGTTGTTCACAACCAAACTCTTTTGGTTTTTCAAGACAGGATTTCCTTGTGTAGCCCTTGCTGTCCTGGAACTCAGTCTGTAGACCAGGCTGGCCTCGAACTCAGAAATCTGCCTGCCTCTGCCTCCCAAGTGCTGGGATTAAAGGCATGTGTCATTACTGCCCGGCCACACAACCAAACTCTTAATACATAGACCTTTGGGTTCAAACTTTACCCAAACATGAGGAACAGAAAATCTCAATTTTTATAAGAGATTTTTACCATTAAAAAATAATTCTATTTCAGTAAGATTTTGAACTTCAGCCTGGCCTGAAATACATGGTGACACACGCTCTGTCTCTCCAAGAGCCATCCATCCAAACAAACTAACCCACTACCAATAAAGTTTTGAATTCAAACTCTTAACACTGAGAAAAAACCGCAAAAACTAGTAAGTAGATAAGTAAATAAGTAAATAAATAAGTCAGCAAGTAATGAAATATAGAAATACTGAACACTAAACAGTGTTTTTTACAGGTTATTTAGTGTGTGTGTGTCTGTGTGTGTGCATCTACACACAAATGTACTCCATGTGCATGTAGGTGCCCTCAGAGGCCAGAAGGCATTGACTCAAGTGTCCTGTTCTGTACCTGCATGGAGGTTAGCTAGCCTGCAAACTTCTACCTGCCTCACATCTTGCTATTTGCTTGCTCTCTCTCTCTCTCTCTCTCTCTCTCTCTCTCTCTCTCTCTCTCTCTCTCTCTCTCTCTCTCTGTCTCTGTCTCTCCTTCCTTCCTTCCCTCTCTCTTTTTCTCTCTTTCTTTCTTCCTTCCCTCCTTTCCTTCCTTCTTTTTTCTTTTAAGAATACCTTTAACATACATGTGATCCATTAAATATGAGGCAAAGTTAAACACAAGGGAGTATTTTGTTTTTCCCCCCGAGAATGGAAAAACTTGACTTTAAAACCTTTGAGCATATAGATGTAACCAAATGAAATTGTTATTTATTTATATCATTAAAATTATTCACATATATTTGAACTAATAAATATAAAACAGTACTCTAATTTAGAAATATCACTCATTTTCAAATTTTATGGAGTAATCTTATTTGAGCTCTTAAAAATTTGCTTTTTTGAGGGTAATTCATCTGTCATATAGGTCATTCATTAAAAGTATCTAGTTCACTGTGTGGCCATCTCAACAGTCTGCTTAGGACACATTCACTACCACTGACTGAGTACGATGAGTCTTTTTAAAACTTAGAAGATTCTGCTTTGTAATACTGTGTCACAGTTCTTGGGTTACAGAAATGGGGTAGACTTGACTGCCCTGCATGCTGGAGTTTGCTAACTTACTCGCCTGGGCCCCAGCGTCTTAAACTGTGGGTCCTGTAACTAAATGTGGGGGATCATGAAAACTTAAGCTACAGTAAAGGATTTCTGAAATGCAAAATTTAATTCTAAATCAAATGACTGATGAATCTGCACCTCTGTAGCACTTGCCTCTATTGAGCTGTGGGTGACCTCACTGAGTTCTGAATTCAGTGCCTCCCCTAGTGTGTGTGTGTGTGTGTGTGTGTGTGTGTGTGCACGCGTGTGTGCGTGTGTGTGTGTGTGTGTGTGTGTGTGTGTGTGATAGATGCCACCTGAAACACCCAGGCTCATAACTCATAATCATGACATACTATTATACGTATGAATTTTAGGTTTTTTTAAATTGTACATACAGAAGTTTTCTTCTATGAGGAAACAAGAAAGAAAACAAGGACTTAATATTTTCCTACCATATTTATCTTACTGGAATGTTGGATTTTAAACATTGTTGTTTGAAGAGCAGGGTGAGGTGGTCCAAGTCTGTAATCCTAGCACGCAGGAAGCAGAAGCAGAGGCACCAGCCACAAATTCAAGGCCAGTCTGGTCTGCACAGTAAGTTTCAGACCAGCCTTGTCTACATAGTGAGTTTTGGGCAAGTATATATCAAGATGTGTCTCAAGAAAAAAATTCTTTTGCTTGAATTTCTGACTGGACTTTTATTTAAAAACCTGTTAGATGTTGTTTGCCTCAGGATTATGGCAGAATTTTCAATAATTTCTGAAATGGCTGTAGATGTTTTGCTGCTATTTTGTCCTCTGTATTTATGCGCACTGTTCTCAGCCCTGAAGATTTAAAAATCCAAACATCAATCAATTCTGCAAAACATTTAAAAGTTTTCACTTTTGCATTATCAAATATTCATCAAAGATTTCTTTATGTAAAAACAAACAAACACAGGTATTATGAAGTTCTTTAAATGTCAAAATCATATGTAAACTAAATAATTGTTTTAAAACAATTTATGATTCATCAATAATGTTTGATTTGTAGACTTACCTGGATAGCTGGGATCATATGAAAACTTCTCTGGTGAAATGGTTACGAGTGCGATAAGCTAAAAGCCCTGTTCGCACTGCAAAGTTACAGGCTCTTTCTCTGTAACTGGGCGTTCTCTTCCCTCATGGTACAGGATGTTAGGCATGGAATAAAGCATTGATTATCTCTAGGCTGTTACATGCTAATTCACCACAATGATGCTGTGCTGGATCCATTATACAGTTTCTATTTTGTTTGCAGTAGTAAGGCTGGCTTGAGGTGTTTAAACTGGATTCCAGTATTGTTTCTCTCAAGATATATTTCCATCATAAAAGGAACTATAAGAGATGATGTTTTAACAACAGTTAATTTGATACAGATTTTATTTTTATTTACCAGTTTCCTTCAAAATAGCTACAGCAGAATGTTTTCCTCACATTTTCCTATGTACTATTGGAGTATGTTGATTTATAGCCATTAGACTAAAGTGGTAGAATTTAAAAGGGATCAGAAAACAACATTATTATCATCATCTTTTTTTAAAAATTTAGAATATTTTTGAAAAATTTAACTTTCATATTTGTGCAATCAGTCAGTACCAACACTGTGTGCAAAGACCACGCTATACATGATAATATTCATTGTGTAGTTGCTTTGTCTGTCCGTCTACTGTAAGATTATGAGAGTAGCAGAAGCATAAGTGCTGACATTTTAAGATTTTTAGAATGGTAAAATTTCATTTTAGAAGCTGCAAAGAGTATGCATCTCATATAAGGAAGCAGTTATTTTATCTTGGAAGGTGAATTAATAGTTTTTATTGATGCAATTAGAACAATTTGTGATGAAAACAAAAACCTTTCTCTTCTGTAAATCTTTAATTGTATTCTGCTTTCCTGTAGCCCAGAGGCCGTTGCTAACTGGGTAATATGCTGAAGCTGATTCTAGCACTGGGTTAGCTGTGGCAGGAGGAATGGCACATCATAGCCAACCTAGGCGACATAGTATCCAGACCCTGTCTCATAAAAATAAGGCTCACTCATCTGTTTATTTTCATTAAATACTAATGATTTTTGTAACCTTTGGTTCTTTATTGGATAGATGCCTTCTAAACCCAATCTGACCTCTAGCCTTCTTCCAAAACACATGCCCAATTAATTTAATTTGTTACTATTAAAAATAAAATGCTCTAGGAAAATATAAGATTGGTTTCAACTTACTTAACTACTGAACTAAGACTCAGTATTCTTTCATCTTTAGTTCTTTTAGATAATATAATTTGTATAAATTAATTGACTTATATAAAATTCTAATATTTTGGCTAGGCTTAGAGTTTTATAAGATATCATTTATAGTCTCATGATTTTTTTCAGAACCATGCTTTCTGTCATTTACTTTGAAACAGTGGTATCTTATTTTTGTAGTGTTAAGATAGAAATGTATAAAACACGTAGAACATACAACAGCATTTATGGCAAAGGTGCTTGCCTACATTGGAGACTCAGCAAAAAGAGAAATGTCACCCCATGGAATTTCGTAGCAGCTGGTAAGTCTCAGCATTGCTCATGTGCCTCCACCTAAGCGGGTGTGTCTGCTCTCTCCACAGAACGGGAGCTGTGGGAGCTGTGCAACAAGTGTAACTTGATGAGACCGAAGCGCTCCCACCATTGCAGCCGCTGTGGCCACTGTGTGAGGAGGATGGATCACCACTGTCCTTGGTAAGGAGACCCTTGTCACTTTTCTCAAGAGCTGCAGCAGGATTAGCTAAGGAAAAGACAGTCTGAGAACCTGTCAGCTTTAAGAAAAACTTATATTAAAATTACTCCATTAAACATTCTTTCAATAAAAATGATTTTTGCAAATCCTAGAATAAAGTATAGAGGTCTTATCCCTGCTACCAAGAAAACATTTGAGCAGGAACTTTGAGCAGAAAAAACTGAGCAGAATTACTACATACCCAAATACACAGAAGGACTAAGGCACTTATATCAAATGAGGCTTGGAGGCAGACTATTTGCTACAAGGTCAGATGTGTGGAAGCACTTACCTCACCGCTGTTCTCTTGTCAGGGAGAAAAGCCACAATGTCCGCTGCTTAGATTCCTCTTTCCTTACTTAGGAGAACAACAACGCTTTTCAGATTCACTGATAACTCTCTTCTACTCCTTATACCTTTTAGAGTGTTTTCTGTTGGGTAGTAATATTTTGTACATGCTGGATATATGTAAGTGCCAATTAACTTTCTATAGAACTGCCAACATTTTTGGTCAATAGGGGGCTCTGTTGTAATATTTAAAGTCATTCTGTTAAGAAGTAGATTTAAAAAATGCTCTGAGAGTCTATTGTATTTCATTTCAAAGCTGTCACAAAAAACTTTGAGCAAGATATTATATTTAATTCTAACATTGAATCTTGTTTAAATATTTAAATTGGTATAATAGAACTTTATAAATATATATGCATATACATCTACTTATACACACATGCATGCATATTGTATATATGAAGTTACCTGTATAGTAGGCAGCTTTGACCTATGTCCACTTACCTACAGTTGGCCAAAGAAGATAATTTTCCTTTGCCAAATGATGCTATGTATAACTCATTTTGATAGCATTGCTAATTAGCAAACTTTTAGTTGAAATTGTTTTTTAACTATAGGCAGTTTATTTATATAGATTTTCAGAGACTAGAAAAACAGACTAGCATTTTAAATAAAAGTAACTTAAGGTTTTTTAATTGTCTAAATATACTATAAGATACTGTATACTATGCCACACAGTGTTAAAAAATGTACCTTATTTTTAAACCTTGGTGGTACGTACAGTCACAATAATAGCATATGAAAAATACTATGTGAAATCTGCAGGTAATTAGTTCTCACGCTGAAAATTCATAGCACTTTTTTAAAATTAGTTTTCCTAATCAACTAAAAAGATAATAACCATTTACGGTTTAGCTGGGTATTGCTGCTTCCTTACAAAAGGGTGCCATAATTAAAACAATTATCTAGGCAATGTGTCTGCTAGTACTAGTGACACATGTGTACGAGGTGAAGACTAGGTTGTTGGTGAGGAAATGAAGTTCTCTTTAACTTGAAGTATGACGTTGAGATACTTCTGTCCCAAGGCTTCAGTGTCTGTTTGAGGATATTGGTGACAGGTTAGCAAGGAAGGTGGCCTAATCTAGATTTGGGGATTTCTGTGATTTGAATTTTCTAGCAGAGTGCTGCTGAGGTCCAAGTGAGGGCAGTACATGGTATTAATTTGAAGCAGAGGATTCTTATGTTTTAACAAAACTGCAGCCTTTTAACGATCTCAGCTTCAGATCTGATGTGATGGCCCGGTGCCTCAGGTCTTTGTTTTTGTCTCTGACTGTTCTTTCTAAATAGTTTAAACTCTGGTGCCTGCACACTAAGCGAGGGCTCTTAGCCTTTCAGGGTTAGATGCTGTTTCTGAGCAAGAACGTGTGCTGTGTGGTTCCGGAGCGACTGAGGAGAGGAAGAGTGGCTAGCAACAACTGAGCAGAGTTTGAGGCTTGAGTGAGCCTCTTCTCTTAGAGTCTCTCTTGTGGATAACAGGGCTTAGAATTGCCCTGTTTACCAAGTATGTGCTCTGTAATCTCAGATAACCCCCCCACAAGCATTCCAGCTCAGTTCTAGTTTTGATTTTTTTAAAAAACATAATGTAAAACAATATATCTTAAAAGCAACACTTTAAACTACAAATTGAACTTGACATATTTATATATATATACATACACATATATGTGTATATACATATATGTATATATATATAAATATGCATTCCCTCCTTTGGTGATAATGTAGTCCTATTTTGAAGGAAAACATTTATATAATTTTGAGAAAAATATTTTATATTGAAATTTTAAAGTATATTTTTAATGATACCTTAAAAATATACCCATTTTGTAAAATAAGATACTCATTTTAAATGAACCTTGATAATTTATGATTATAGATTATCATTTTTATAGTTAGACTTCACTGTTGTTTTGACAGAGAGTACACGTAAGTGGTTTTGAATACATTCTTAGTTTCAGCAGCCAAGTATAGATATTTCATAAAGTAAACACATAAAAATAAAATGGTGAGCTTCGCAGTTCTGTCCAAGTAACAAGTCTGAGCTGTTTTTCTCTGAAGTGTTTAAGTCGCTCTCCTCTGCTTGAGTGCTGCAGGGAAGGGCAGGGTCCAGAGAAAGATTCCACTTGTCCCTTGGCCTCTGTCTCTTCTAAGTGAATATCTCGGACCAGTGGCGTAAATCCGTTATGCATCTTCCCGTGTCAGTTGACACAGGGCACTAGGCTGCTGTGAGCTAGAGGAGTGTAGTCTCTAGCTGGCCTCCTTGGTAAAGGAGGAGGCATGTTAAAATGCGTATCTTTAAATAGTTGGATTTTAGGGTTAGGTGAGATTTACCTTCATGATCCTGATGTGAGCGTCTTACTAACACGTCAATGCTTCTTTTCCATTTTCCCTTTAGGATAAACAACTGTGTGGGTGAGGACAACCACTGGCTCTTCCTGCAGCTGTGCTTCTACACTGAGCTGCTTACCGGCTACGCACTGATGTTTTCTTTCTGCCATTATTATTATTTTCTTCCGCTAAAAAAGCGTAATTTGGTAAGACATGTTTATATCCATGTTAGAGCAACCGTGATGGAGTAAGCCTGTGAACGTGGCTTTTCCTGAGTGCAGGCAGAAATAGCAAAGAGCCTCAGACCAGCGAGCTTTACACTACACTGGGTTTGAGAAAGTGGTCTGTTGTTCTTTTTAGACAAGTCTCTTTATGGCTATTTGTGTAGAGTAGATTCCTTCAGAAGACAAAATATTAGCTCTTTCAGTAAAAGAGTCTTGGTTTAAAAGTAACAAAATAATGAAAACAAAGGAAAAGTATAAAAATCTTGGGTTTTCTTTTTTAAATAAAATCAGACAGGTTTATTTATTTATTTTACTATTTTAAAATTTTTTTATACAATTTATTTTGCATATTCTTTCTTCTCTTCTTACTTCTCCCAGATTCTTCCCACCAAAATTCATCTTCCTTTCCTCTCCTGTTTCTCTGTCTCTGTCTCTGTCTCTGTCTCTGTCTCTGTCTCTGTCTCTCTCTCTCTCTCTCTCTCTCTCTCTCTCTCTCCCCCCAAAACAAAAGCAAAACACCAAGCCAACAAAAACCACCAAACCATAACCAAAAAAGAGGACATAAAACATGGAGTCTGTTTCGTGTTGGTCAGCTTAGGTCTGCCCTGAGTGTGGGAAATTAGTTAAATTTTTTAAGGTTCTCAAAGAATAGTTAACATTTGAAAAGAGGACTCTTTGTTTGTGTATATTAAGCCCAGATCTCGGCATGTAGCCTAAGGTAGCCATGAACTCTTTGCCTCCTTGTTCATTTCTTCTGAGTGCTGAGATTCTAGGCATGTGCCACCAGTTCTGGCTTTCTGCCTCAAGCTCTCCCTAGCAGTAAGATGAGTTTGTAGAATGTTCTAGAGCAGTGGTTCTCAACTTCCTAATGCTGTCATCTTCTAATACATTTTCTCATGTTGTGGTGACCCCCAAGTATAAATTTATTTTTGTTGCAACTTTATAACTGTAACTTTGCTACTTTTATGAATCATAATGTATAGTCTTTGGTGGCTCTCATGGAAAGATTGTTTGACCCCACCTCCTCCAGTGGAGTCATGACTCACAGGTTGGGAACCTGTTATTTTTAGGTATAGATCATTTGAGCAATGCTCAGACTTGTCTAAATGGTGTTGATGATGCTAGCAGCTCCAGAGCCTTTGGTTCTTGACTCTGTCAACTCTGTACCATGTCCTTCTCACTGTAGAGTTTCCTTTTTTTTTCTTTTTCTTTTTTTAAGATATTTTCTTTATTTACATGTCATATGATTTCTCCTTTCTCAGTTTCCCCTCCAAAAAACAAACAAACAAAAACAAGAACAAACCCCTGTTGCCTTCCCCCTCCCCCACTGTAGAGTTTCTAATCACAAGAGAAAATGGAAGATAGTGGAGTAAGTGAGGTACTGCATATAGAAAGTGCACATAGAGGGTGATTTCCCAACTGGCTTTAGTTACAGAGCTGGATTAAACAGTTTATGCTAGATTTCCATTTTATTTGGGCCTTGGTTATATTTTTAAAGAATATCCCCCCATCTCTGTGTGTGTGTGAGAGAGAGAGAGAGGGAAAGGGAGAGGGAGTGGGGAGACTGATGGAGGTGGGTACTTTTCCTGTACAATTACACTGCTTACACCTTTGCATATAAAACGCCATGGTGATAGGTGTGTGTAGTAAGCTGTGAAATGCAAGTGCTGGGAGTCTTAGTCCTGTGTATGGTTGCTTTGGTGTGCACGACTGTTCTGAGACTTGGCTGTTCCGTGTGTTACAAACCTCAGTGGAACTGTGTCTTGGAAGTGATTGGATTGTGATTATTAAATATGGTATACATCATTAAAATTGTGTCTGATAACTGTATAAAATTCAAAAGACAATATTGCTTCTTACTGGTACTCATAATTAAACTTAGAGCTTCATGTAAGCTAGCCTTGCACCTGCGCTATATCCCTAGCCCACTCTTTAGTTTTCAGACAGGGTCTCATATAGGCCAGGATGATCTTGAACCTCCTCTGACTCTATTGCCAAGACAAGCCTTGAATTTTTTAGCCTTCTTGTCTCAGCTGTCAGAAAAGGTTTCAAATGTATTTGTCATTTTCACACTGAAAATACAGTGCCTGTTTCTGTTAGAGTTTTAGAAAGGATTCATCTTGCTTCAGGTTAATTTGTGGCATAATTGGTGTTAATTAGAACATGTGAATCATCCAAGAAAACTGTGTGAAAATTGAACCTCAGAAGAAGTGTTTTAAAATTGTTCCATGGGGTTAAGGTCATAATTTTTCAAAGTGTGAGAGAAGGTGTGAGAGGTGTCAGTGGAGAGAAAAAGATCATGAAGAGAGACCCCCTTTCTGGGCAGGGTGGGGGTCAGCAGCTTCTGTCCCTGGGGGCTAATGGACCTCCATATTTAGATTTTGTTAATCAGTTTTACTGGGGGACAAAAAGCTATTCTCACTTTTCCCCACACGCATAGTCTGTGACTACTTTTGTGCTCCAACAAAGTTGAGTGGTGGTGACATGGTGTATGGCTAGCAGAACTCAAAAATACTAAGTATCCACCTGTCATTGACTACTAAGTTTACCATTGTAGTTGAAGGTCATTTTGAAAGCAGGCACTCTAGATTCAAATTCTTACTTTCTTTTATTACATGTATTAACCTTCATAGGTTGTTTAACCCCTCTGCTTTGTAATTTCATTTTCTGAAAGGTGTGAATAATAATGAAACTAAATAAGTTAATATATTCAGCCAGACATGGTGATTTTGTCTGTAATCCTAGAACTTTGGAGGCTGGCCGATTGTAGGAGCATTAGCAGTTCAGGGTCAGCTTCAGCTACATAGCAAGTTTGAGGCTAGCCTAGGTTCCATAAGACCTCATTTCAAAAAGCTAAAACAACTAAGAACAAAAAAGATAATATATGCAGGAGTACCTGGAAGTAGCATACATTTATTTAGTTTATGTTACATTTGGTTTCATGAATACTCTCAGAAGCAGAGAACATTTTCTTTAGTTTGTTTTTATGGAAAACTATAAGCCATTGAACAGTATTGCAGAAAGTTTGGTGACAATCGAAAGAAATTGCAATAAAAAATAAAAATGACACAATAATACTTACATGGGAGATTTAGAAATTTGAAATTATGAGAATATTTTGCTTTAAAGTTAGAGAGATGGGGAGATGGCTTAGTGAGCAAAGAACTCACAGCCCATGGTGGTACCTGTAATCCCGGTGCCATCGGGTCAGACCAGAGGAGCTCTGGATTTATGACTAGTGCTCTAGCCTAATTGGTAGGCTTCAGGCCAGCGAGGGACTCTGCCTCAAAGTAGGTGTATGGCCTTCCCAATGATACCTGAGATTGTCCTCTAGCACCCCGCATGCATTGGGATCTGCACACACATTAACATACATACACATACAATATGAGGGATAGAAACTCTAGGTGAATTAATGCCAATTAGAGGAAGAATTACATTTTAAAGTAGAGAAACTGATTATAGGTGGTATTTGAATGTATTTTTATGCATGTACTGTGTTTTTTACATATATACTAAATGTTTTATATAATAATCCTGGGGAGAAAATATGCAAAGCTTGTTTTAGAAACTCAGACAAGAGTAATGCAGGCTTTAAAAAATAGTAGTAATACCTTAGTATTAATAAATGTCAATCAGATAATCTTAACTATATTAAAGATATTTTGGCATAAATAATTCTTTGGTATAGGAATATCACTGTTGTTTATACCTAGCAATGTTGAACAGGCCTTGTTCTTTTAGCCTAAGCTTTCAAGTGTCTTGGTAATAAGTGAGTTGCTTAATAGTTTGCCCTTTTCTTTTTCTGTGCTCACCTTCATTTTAGAAATGATGAAATGGAAACTAAAAATGTCTTTTCCAAGATCATGTCATTTGCCATTGAGGAACATCTTGGCATGTTCTTATTTAGAACACATTTTCTGAGTTAGGGGTAGCAGTTCATTCTGTGATCCCAAACTTGGGAGTCTGTGAGGAGGATTGTCATGGGTCTGACATAGTGAATCTCAGTATGAACTACTTCATTTCAACTCACCTGGAAGAAATTATTCCAGTTATAAATCCGAAAGTATGGTCATTTCTTCATTTTTGAAGAATTTACTGGTTAGCGCAGGATTATAGATGAACATTTGCTTTCAGTTAAAAAATATTTTTTCCATTGCTTTTTGTTTCTATAGTTTCACTGTAAAGTCAGTTGTTGGTCTATTTCATGAACATAATGTGTTTTTTAATTGCCACTTTTATCTTTAAAATTCTCATTCTTAGTTATTTTTCTATAATTCTGTAATGTGCTCCAGTATTGTTTTCTTTGCATTTTTCTGTCGAAACTTTGGTGTAACTTCTTCAACCCGTGTGATGAAATTCGTAAGTTATACAATTTCTGTCCCACTTTAAATATACTGTGACCCTTTTTACATAGTTTAGCATATAATTATGTATATGTGAGATTTCTGCACTTCCTGTTTTTGTGTCTTTTTTTTTTTTTTTTTTTTTTGCCTACTCCATAGTTTAGTCTATTTTTCTACTAATCTCTCTTCTGATTTGTTAATGGTAGCTTTTCTACTCTATTCTCTTGGTTTTAATTCTGTTATGTGGTACCTTGTACTTTTAGAATTTGTGCTTGATACTGTTTCTCATAGATTACTTTTCTAGGGAAATCTGCATTTTGCCATTTCCTTTTATTTATTTATTTATTTTTTTATTTTTTATGTCTGTATACCTTTATTTTTTATTTTTATTTTTTTAGATATTTTCTTTATTTACATGTAAATTTCTCCTTTCCCAGGTTACCCTCCAAAAAACAACAAACAAACAAACAAAAACAACAAGAACGAACCCCTTTTGCCTCCCCCCTCCCCATGCCTGCCACCCCACCCTCTACCACTTATTGGCCCTGGCATTCCCCTACACTGGGGCACAAAACCTTCACAAGGCCGAGGTCCTTTCCTCCTATTGATGATCGAATTTACGATCCTCTACTATACACATGCTGCCGGAACAATCAGTCCCACCATGTATAGTCCTTGATTGGTGGTTGAGTCCCTGGAAGCTCTGAGGGTACTAGTTAGTAATTGATGTTTGTCCTAGGGGGCTGCAAACCCTTCAGCTCCATAGAACCTTTTTCTAACTCCTTCATTGGGGACTGTGTACTCTGTTCAATGAATGGCTGTGAGCCTCTATATCTGTATTGGTCAGGTATTGTCAGAGCCTCTCAGGAGATAGCTATATTTAGGCTGGCTTGTCCTACCTTTAGTCTCTGCTCTAAAGTTAATCTCTCACTCCTTCTGTGGGTATTTGGGTCCCCTTTTTAAGAAGGAATGAAATGTCCACCTTTTGGTCTTCCTTCTTAAATTTCTTGTGGTTTGTGGGTTGTTCTTCCTGTATTCCAAACTTCTGGGCTAATAACCACTTATCAGAGAATGCATACCATGTGTGTTCTTTTGTGATTGGGTTACCTCACTCAGGATGATACTCTCCAGATCCATCCATTTCCCTA
>JADRCD010078992.1:0-12088 GCA_019843815.1 Montemys delectorum | reverse complement strand
TTGGAGGCAGAGACAGGCGGATTTCTGAGTTGGAGGCCAGCCTGGTCTACAGAGTGAGTTTCAGGACAGCCAGAGCTATACAGAGAAACCCTGTCTCAGAAAAAGAACAAACAAGTGGTTCAGAGGTTAAGAGCACTGGCTGCTCTTCCAGAGGTTCTCAGTTCAATTCCCAGCAACCACATGGTGGCTCAAAACCATCTGTAATGGGATCAGATGTCCTCTTCTGGTGTGTCTAAAGACAGCTACAGTGAACTCATATACATAAAATAAATAATTCTTTAAAAACAAACAAAAAACAAAACCTCCAATACATTTAGGTAAAAATATAACAAGAATCTGTGTTAGTATTCTTATACAGAAAAGCACAAGGTTAAGAATGTCTCTAGCTGTCCTATTACTTAAATATTCTCATCTTTTATTTTACTTTTTAAAGGGACCCCCTGTGCAGTTATCTTCTCTCCTCATTTGGGTATGGTAGCACACATCTGTAATTCCAGCACATGGAAAGTCCTGAAAAAGATGCTGGTGGCTGAACAGTTGACTCAAGTGAAATCAAAAGTAAAACTCTATACAAAGGGGACAGCAGAGATTCGTTCTGTCCTTTCAGTCTCAGCCCAAGTGCTTAGACTAGGATCCACTTAGGCAATTCATTCATAAGAAAATGTGGGTAGGTCTTTTTTTCTGCTTGAGGATTTTCATTTCTGCAAATTTTGAACTCTCACTTGATAGTTCTCTTCAAGGTGAGATCTCCTAGCTCACTTTATTTACTTTATAACCACTGCTCTTCCATTGTTGCAGCAACATATCTATGTCTACCACCCTATCTGTGCTGCCCACAATACATATAGTATTTGATATTTTTGAACACTAATGATTAGTCCAACTAAAGTCACACACTGCAGACTCTTATGTGCTCATCTCAAGCAATTAGTGAATACAGGACAATGGCAATAAACTTCATTCAAAATACAAGAAAATAACTGGGGACTGTACTTCCAAGTCTGTAAGTTGAGACCCTGTCTCAAAAATATGTCAATTAGGGGCTGGAGAGATGGCTCAGCGGCTAAGAGCGCTGACTGCTCTTCTGGAGGTCCTGAGTTCAAATCCCAGCAACCACATGGTGGCTCACAATCATCCGTAATGAGATCTAGTGCCCTCTTCTAGGGTGTCTGGAGACAGCTACAGTGTGCTTACATATAATAAATAAATAAATTTTTAAAAATGTCAATTAAATGAATCAAGAGTTGAGCATGGTGGTTCATGCATAATGCCAGCGTTTAGGAACCTGAAACAAGAAGATTGCTTACCAGTTTAGGAACCTGAAACAAGAAGATTGCTTACCAGTTCAAAAGCATCCTGGGCTAGGAGAGAACTTGACACAATAAAAATCCAGAGTGGTGGTGCTTACCTTTAATCCCAGCAGTCAGGTGGTAGAGGCAGGCAGATCTCTGAGTTCAAGGCCAGCCTGGTTTAGATAGTGACTTCCAGGATAGCAAGGACTACCTAGAGAAGCCTTATCTTAAAACAAAATTGGATTGATAGATAATTTCAAACAAATACTAAAGTCTGCTTACAATTCATTTCTGTGATTAGCAACGATAATGTAACTGTGAGTACAAAGAAGTCTAGGCAAATGACTATAAAAGTTAAAGATGATGGGAGCCCAATGTCCTTCTATTAGAGAAACCCAGCTGTAAATACAAAAGACTGGAAAGACATGTGATATTAAATTACAAGTGCTGATGTCAACTCATAAAAATTTAACACAAATTAGCTTTCCCTGTAAAAGAAAGAGAGACCTTCCTGGTGACAATGAGCACATCATACACACTAATATGTGTTGTAAGTCTTGAACATCTTGTGGAGACAGAAAACAAACAAACAGGATCATCCATCCAGATAGCATGAAATTGGTACAATTTGAATGTCAAAAGAAAAAAACGAGGAGGGCTAGAAAAATGGTTCAGAAGTTAAGAGCACTGGCTGTTCTTCCAGAGGTACTGAATTCAAATCCTAGCAACCACATGGTGGATCACAACCATCTGTAATGAGATCTGACACCCTCTTCTGGCTTGCAGTACAGAACACTCTACATAATAAATAATTTTTAATTACAATTTAAAAAAAGAAAAAAAGGACTGGTAAGATAACTCAGTGAGTAGAGGTACTTACTGCCAAGTCTAACAACCTAAATCCAATCTCTGAGGTCCCAAAGAGGGAAGAAAAGTGGCCCCTACAAATTGTCCTCTGACTTCCACAGGTGTGCTTTGGCAAACAAGTATATGAACATTCATGCACACACTCATATGAAAACTAAATAAATGTAATATAAATTTAAATGAATGATAGTAAAAAATGTTCATAGGAAATACAAAGAATTGGGATATACTGATAAATGCATAAAGGATAAATCATAAAGCCCTACATTAGTAATATTTCAACCAATAAAGGTAGCCATAAACTATCAGGCAATGAACAGACTTTGTTATATAGGCAAACTTTCTAGGAATGGCCAACAAGATTCTATAAAAAACAAAATCCCAAAGTTTCAATTTACTAAATGAACACTCAGGAGCCAGATGCTCTGAGCATGCTAGCTCAGAGAGCAGAGAAAGCACCCAGCTGACCCTCCTACGCCACTGACATCCCCTCCATGCTGTCTGAAATATCCTTTAACTCAGACTCCCTCTTTCCTGGGTTTATTATGTTCACTCCCTATCAACTGGTTGCTTGCCTGTCTCTTGACCAACCACTGACTTTATTTAGTTCTTGTTTACAGAAAGCTCTTGAGTTAAAATAAAGGTATATGCAAGGGCTGAACCACATCACAAGGTTTTTCCAGTTCCCAATCTTGGGGTTAACAATGTGATCAAATATCCTCCAACAAACCTCAGTTCCCCAATATGGGATCATGGCTTCACTACCACAACTGTTTTTGTAAACTGGTAAAGTTAACCTTAAAAATGAGAGGTGGTGTACATGCCTTTAATTCCAGAACTCAGGGAGAAGAGTCAAGTGATTTCTGTGAGTTCAAGGCTAACCAGGTCTAGCAGTTGGAAAAGAGCCAGAGCTACGCAAGGAAACCCTATGTCAAAAATAGACAAATAGGTAGAGATTATCGGGGAGAATCGAGGAGTGGAGCTTGAGACCTTAGAAAAAGAACTTTTCAGATTAGGTAGGCATGGTAGCACAGATTCTGAGTTCTAGGCCAGCCTGTTCTATATAGCAGCTTCCAGGTCAGCTAGGGGTTATAGAGCAAGAGCCTGCCTTTTAATACTCCGCCTGTTAGCAAAGATCAAGAAAAGCAACAAGCAAAATAGTAAGAAAGATTCAGGAAATGAGAGAAACACCATGTGCTGTGCTGGCCTTGCGAAACAGGGCTACATGAGAAGAAATGCAGACATGTGAAACAAGTTTAGGGGAAAGATCCTGCCCAATAGGAAGTGAAGACAGAGGAGGTCTCATTTTTTGTTTGTTTGTTTTTTGTTTTTTGTTTTTGTTTTTTTTTCGAGACAGGATTTCTCTGTGTAGCTCTGGCTGTCTTGGAACTCACTCTGCATACCAGGCTGGCCTCAAACTCAGAAATCTGCCTGCCTCTGCCTCCCAAGTGCTGGGATTAAACGCATGAGCCACCACTGACAGGCCGGGGGTCTCATTTTTATGAGTACAGAGAACTGAATTCTAGCAGAACCTTAAAAACGTTTGGGAACACGGTGTTGCACAGATGTGCTGCTGACACACCGACCCCCTTGTGATACCACAGGACAGTTCAACAGAGCCCACCAGATTCCCGACCTATGGAACTGGGAGATGACAAATATGGATTGCCTGACCCACTAACATAATTTGTAATATAAAACACTTTAAGTTAAAATTTGATGACAAGAGGGCTGGAGAGATGGCTCAGCGGGTAAGAGCACTGACTGCTCTTCCAGAGGTCCTGAGTTCAAGTCCCAGCAACCACATGGTGGCTCACAACCATCTGTAATGAGATCTGATGCCCTCTTCTGGTGTGTCTGAAGACAGCTACAATGTACTTACATATAATAAATAAATAAATATTTTTTTAAAAAAATTTGATAAGAATAATTTCAAAATCTTTCTGATCTCATTATTAGTTACAAAAGAATAAATCCTAACTTTATAGTAATCAACAAAGTACAAACATAACCAACATAACCAAATAACCTAATAACATCAGCAGTAATGGACAAATGAAACCACGTGTCTTGTGGTAAAATTCACAGAAACATATTTTCATGGTTAGATTTACCTATCTCTCTATCTATATTTATTTATTTAACTTGCCACAAGTCATGGTCCTCTAGGAAGAAGAACTATAGTATCACTGCTGTTCCTTTGGAAGTAATACCATTTTTCTTCTGGAAAGATTACAAATTTTTCCTAGATTGCCCCTTTCTAAAACAGTTTGACTCTCAGATGCCCTTAGTCTCAACACTCTGGAAGCAAAGGGTAGGAAGAAGTTCCACCCTAGTTTACAAAGCAAGTTCCAGGTCATCCGGGATTATACACTGAGACCCTGTCTCACAAAGAAAAAAAAATCTAGTAAGGACTAACTATAATTTTCCTTTTTTAAAAGAGTGTTTGTGTGCTGGAGTGGAGTACATGGGTGGGTCCATGTGTATGAAAGGCAGAGGGGAACTCTGGAACTGGGTCTCTTACTGAGTTCCAGGGATCATCTCACCAGGTCTTCACAGCCACAGCAATCTGGTGGGCCCTACTGTAGGTTTTCTATGTCTATGAATCCTATTGCAACCTCTTAAATCTGTGGCTTGCTAATCTAAATTTTTAGAAAACGCTTAGCCAGTGACTTGATACTCTAAAATATGGTTGAACTTTTCACTATGATCGTGCTACTTTTTACTTTCTACATTGTATATGTGCATATACATACACAAGCTTTGATGTTATGTCTGCTATATGTAGTAAGCAATCATTATAGCATAGGTTAAAGGAGTTTACTATTATAATCTCAACATTCAAGAGGCTTAGGCAGGATGATCACAAGTTCAAAGACAAAAGACAACCTATGATGCTTTTTTTTTGTTTGGTTGGTTTTTTTTGTTTGTTTGTTTGTTTTTTTGAGACAGGGTTTCTCTGTATAGCTCTGGCTGTCCTGGAACTCACTCTGTAGACCAGGCTGGCCTCGAACTCAGAAATCCTCCTGACTCTGCCTCCCAACTATGATGCTTTTTAGACATCCTTTCTAAGAAACATTTCTTAAATGAAGGAGTAAAAAAAGCCAATGTGTTTTATGAGAATATATATACCGAATCATTTAAATGTTTTTGTTTTCTTCTGGTTTGGTTTCTTGTTGTTGGCTTTTTTTGTTGTTTTTTTTTGTTTGTTTGTTTGTTTTTTGTTTTTTTTTTTCAAGACAGGGTTTTTCTGTATAGCTCTAGCTCTGGTTGCCCTGTAACTCACTCTGTAGACCAGGCTGGCCTCGAACTCAGAAATCCGCCTGCCTCTGCCTCCCAAATACTGGGATTAAAGGCATGCACAACCACTGCCAGGCATTGCTGTTCTTTTTTAAAAAAAATTTTTCACTGCAGACAGGTTAGACTAAAACTTACTGTGAAATCCCTATTGGCCTTAAATTCATAGCTAGCCTTCTTGTCTAACTTTATGTGTGAGACAGCATGTCCAACTTCATCGAGTGATATTATTAAGCAACATTAACAATTTAAATTCTAATACACCAGTATCCACTGGATACAAAGTATTTCTTTGTTTTTTAAAGATTTACTTTATTTATTTTATGTGTATGAGTACACTGTAGCTGTACAGATGGCCGTGAGCCACCATGTGTGTGGCTGCTGGGAATTGAACTCAGGACTTCTGCCAGCCGCACTCGCTCCGGCCCCACTCGCTCTGGCCCTACACACTGTAGCTATCTTCAGACGCACCAGAAGAGGGCATCGGATCTCATTACACATGGTTGTGAACCGCCATGTGGTTGCTGGGATCTGAACTCAGGACCTTGGGAAGAGCAGTCACTGCTCTTACTCACTGAGCCATCTCGCCAGCCCCGGAACAAAGTATTTCTATACTTGGTTAAAGATACAGTTATAGAACATGTGCCCAGCATGCTTAATGGACTGAGTTCCACCACGAAAAACCTACATTGCTCATACCTCTCCTAATTCCTATCAATTTATCACCTCCTCCACCAGAAACTTCCATTATATATTAAACACTATTATTGTTTCACTCTCTAAGCATCCATTAGTTTACAACTTCCTATTTTTCCTTTCTAAAATTAAAATCTTACAGCAGATACTAGCAAACACACCCAGTAAGAACTTCTATAAACTTGCTAATCCAATTTTCTACAAATTGAGTAGCTGCTCCATACCAAAATAATAAGTGAGGGGCCTGGACAGATGGCTCAGCAATTAAGAACGGTTGCTGCTCTTGCAGAGGACCCAGACTCGGTTCCCAGCACCCTCATCAAGTGGCTCACAACCACCTCTAACTCCAGTTCAAGGGAATCAGAAAGTGTGTTACAGAGGAATCCAGTCCTCAGGCCTCATACACAACAGCATACACATGGTGCACACAAACTCAGGCAGCCTCACACACATCACACACATAAATAAAAATAAATGACTAGAAATAAATAAAATAGGACTACATACGGCACAGTCAACTTCAAATTACCTGTGCTTTGGTTCATGACAAGTCGTGGAGAAGAACAGGTTTCCTCAGATTCTTCTGATGAATGTGCTAAGAAGTCATGAAGCTTCTGCACCAATGTATTCAACTTGCTTTCACTATCAAAACAAAATTTTAACAATGTCCTTACAATAAGTATTAAATCTCTAACAAACAGTGAAGCCTACCTTGTAGCCTTATTAGTCTTGAGGATACACATGCTCAAAGTCAAAAATTAAAGGCAATGAATTTTATTTTGCTGAGTATATGAATATATAAATAACAATCTACCCATATGCTCAAAGACAGGCTCAAAATATCACTTAAGAAAAATGCTGACACTATTCACTAAATATTTCCAAGATATTTACATCTTTCAATATGCTAAATATGGTATGTTTAAATATAAGTTACATTTAAAATAATTTAACACAAAGTAAATCTTATCATAAATCACTGGGAATGGACATGGGCATCAAAAATATTTACCTTGCATGCACAAGGCCCCAAGTTTAATTTCTAGCATTTCTCACCCCCCACACCCCTCCAAAAAAACTATCACCTAATTTTTTAAAGACACAGCAAACTTAAAAACCACAAATTAGTTTCAAATGAAAAACTGGGATTATAAAAGGCACAAATATATTGATGTGTAAATTGTATCCACCTTTTGCTAGGCATAGTGGTACAAGCCTTTAATCCCAGCACTTGGGAGGCAGAGGCAGGCAGATCACTGAGTTCTAGGCCAGCCTGGTCTACAGAGTGAGTTTCAGAACAGCCATGGCTACACAGAGAAACTCTATCTCAAAAAACAAACAAAACAGGCTGAAGAGATGGCTCAGCTGTTAAAAGCACTGACTGTTCTTCCAGAGGTCCTGAGTTCAAATCCCAGCAACCACATGGTGGCTTCTCAACCATCTATAATGGGATCAGATGCCCTCTTCTGATGTGTCTGAAGACAGCTACAGTGTACTTATATATAATAAATAAAGTTTTTAAAACTTTATCCACCTTTATTTCATCTCTAGCTGACCCTTGCATGTATCATCTCATTATCATTTATAACTTTAGTAACTCTATTCTTATACATAAGCCATATCAGCAAAGGCCTCTGAAACTAAAATACTGGTAAGATCACCTTTGCAAGAAAGCTTAAACATGCCAGCATGCAAAATATGGATCATTTTTCTTCCTTTATATCAAGAAATCAGTAATTTAGCAACTGTGTTTATTTAATGTCTAACTGTCTTTTCAGGTTTTACTTATTCTATCTTCTGCTTGGCACAGAATCATTGTTATATAATAGAATGCTACTAAGATGAATAAATTATAGAACTGGATTTGAAAGAATCCACACTTTTGTTTTGTTTTGTTTTCAAGACAGGGTTTTTCTGTACAGCCCTGGCTGTCCTAGAACTCACTCTGTAGACCAGGCTGGCCTCAAACTCAGAAATTTGCCTGCCTCTGCCTCCCAAGTGCTAGGATTAAAGGGGTGCGCCACCACTGCCCGGCAAAAAATGCACACTTTTAATAAACCAATAATAGAATCATCATTTACAGAATACGCCATTAATCCCAGCACTTAGGAGGCAGAGGCAGGCAGACTGCTGTGAGGTGGAGGCCAGAGTATACAGAGTAAGTTCTAGAACAGCCAGAACAAACAGTGAGACTCTCAACAACCACAACATAAAACAGTAGCAGACAGACAGACAGACAGACAGACAGACAGACAGACAGGTAGGAAGGATAGATAGACAGATGATAGAAAAATGATAAAAAACAAACTGAAGAGGACTATAAGGAGTTCAAAGCTTGAAAGCAGAAATTAAACATTTAATCCTTTTTAATGATGATTTTTCAATGCTGGAGAGATCATCCTGCAATGAAAAGCACTTGTGTAATCATGAGAACAGAGTCCATATTCCAGCAAGCAGGTTAACAAGCATTCCATGCAATTGCAGCCACAGGGGAGCCAGAAACAAAGATTGATGGGATCTGCTAATGTCTTGCCTAGAAAACACAAGCTCCTGGATCAGAGAAATCCTGCCTGCCTCAAAGGAATACACAAAGCAGAACAGAAAAGGACACTAATAACCTCTTCTGGCCTCTTGTGTGCACACAGGCATGAGCACCTGAAACACAAACACAAATAAGTATGCATACACGCATGGTATACAAAAAAAAAAACTAGTCTTTTTAAATGATGATTTTATAATCTTAAAAGCAAGACAGAAAATAAAACCTGACTTCATTAAACTTAAAAACAATCTAAGGATACCATAAAGAAAATAGAAAGTGCTGGATGATAGTGGTTCACACTTTTAATCCCAGTGCTCTGGAGACAGAGGAAAGTAGAACTCTATGAATTAAGAGGGTAGCCTGAGTAAGTTTCTGGACAGCCAGGGCTATAGGGAGAAACCCTGTCTGAAAAAAAAAAAGGAATAAAGAATACGATGAGAAATTAATAAAATGACAGGGCTGAAGAAATGGCTCACTGTTTTTCAAAGTTCAACTCCCAACACCCACAGACAACACAACTGCCTGTAAAATCGCACACTCATATACACAGACAAAGATATATAACATACACATTAAAAAATAAGGGGGCTACAAACAACTGAGTAGGGGCTATCCCCAAAGCTGCTGCCTATCCGTGGGATATGTTCTTCTAGCTGGGCTGCCTTGTCTGGCCTCAGTGGATGAGGAAGTACCTTGCCCTGGATCCTCTTTATGTGTCAGGGTGAGGAGATATCCAGGGAGACGCCTACCCTCTCAGAGGAAAAGGGGAAGGGGCAAGGAATGTGGGAAGGAGTGACCCTGAGGGAGGGCAGTGAGAGGGATCTAAAGCGAATCAGAAAAAAAAGGTAGCTGAACAAATCATGTAGTGTACCTCCATGGTTCCTGCCTTTCTCTGAAGTCCTGCTCTGACTTCCTTCAATGGTGGACTGTTATGGGGATATATAAGCCAAACAAACAGTACTCACCTCAAAGGGGGCGGGGCTGAAAGAACAATGCAGTCCCTTAAGAACACTTAGATTCCCACCAGTCATATGATGAATCATAACCACCAGTAACTCCAGTTTGAGAAAATCCCATGCCCTCTCCTGGCTTCTGCAGGTACCATGCAAGCATACAACACACACACACATACAGACAGACATACAGACATATTCATACACATAAACAAAAGGAAGGAAGGAAGGAAAAGAAGGAAGATAGACAGACATTAAGAAAATGGAGACTAGCCAGGGTCGTGGTGGCGCACTCCTTTAATCCCAGCACTTGGGAGGCAGAGGCAGGTGGATTTCTGAGTTTGAGGCCAGCCTAAGCTACAGAGTGAGTTCCAGGACAGCCAGGGCTACACAGAGAAACCCTGTCTTGAAAAACCAAAAAAAAAAAAAAAAAAAAGAAAAAGAAAAGAAAAGAGAAAAGAAAATGGAGACTAAAGGACCAATACAAAGAATCATAAAACAATGAGTTGGAGGCAGGGGATGTACTCAGCTTGTAGAGTACTTGGCTAGCAAGCAGAAATTCCCAGGTTTGATCCTCAGCAACAGATAAACTACATATGGGGACATATGCTTATAATACTACTCCTCTGGAACTAGAGGCAAAAACAACAAAAATTCAAGATCATCCTTTGCTACATAGAAAATATGAGGCAAGCCCGGGATACTGAGACCTTGCCTCAATAATAATAAAAAAAATGATGAAAAAAATTAAAAATTATAGCTGGACTTCTAGAGGACCCAGGTTCAATTCTGCAGAAGCAAGGGATCCTATGTCTTCTGGCCTCTCCAGACAACCGTCACACATATGGTACACAGACAGACATACATGCAAACTGTCCATACACACATACACACAAACCACCAAAAAATGATTCCTTGAAAAGATAAATCAATACACCCACAGACAAACTAAAAAGATTGAAATTAGAAATTAAATCCAGTGATGTTTAGGATATATTTTGTAATTTTACATTCTACATATCTAGGAAACCTAGACATAATAAAGAGATTCCTAGACACTGGCTACCAAATTAAAGACACAATTTAAGCAGATTTGTAACAAATGAGATTGAAGGAATAATAGTCTCCAACAAAGAAAAACCTAAACATGACCAGAAAGATTTACTACCAAAATCTAACAGACTTCTAAAGTAAAGCTAGCTTCAATCCTTCTCAAATTATTCCATAAAAATATAAAAAGAGGAACTTAGGAGGCAGAAGCAAGTATATCTCTGAGTTCAAGATCAGCATGATCTACAGAGTAAGTTCCAGGACAACCAGGGATACTAGGGAAAATCATCTCAAAAAAAATGACTAAATAAAAGAAAATTATGATCTATATAAGACCATATTATATAACAAATCATATTTTATAAAAATCAGAAGAGTTAGACAAAATGGCTCAATCAGGCAAAAGTGCCTACTGTCAAACCTGATAAGCTAAGGCCAATTATCAGATCCGTCACATTATTCTCTTACTGGGACACAGCTCTTTCCCTGGCAGTTACCCCACTGGCACAACAGCTTCAAGCTATTCTCATCTCTTCCATGGAATTTGCTGGCAATTAAAGAGTATTTGTAGCTTTTGCAAAAAACCTGAGTTCAGTTCACAACATCCAATTGAGTAGCTCAGAACAATATATAACCCAAATCCAGAAGGTTCAATGTCCTTTTTTGCCCTCCCTGGGCACTTGCACACACATGCACAAACACCCCCATACAGATCCATAAAATAAGAAAGACTTTTTTTAAAAGCTTAGGGTTCTGGAGCACTTCAAATGTTGAAAGAATAAAGTTCAACTTGAATGAACGGCAAGGCCAACCAAAACAAGCAAGCTACAAATCACCTATAAAGTATAATTAGTTCTTAGATTTTTAAAAATACATAAATATACTATAAAATACCCAAATTTGTGAACAGTGAGTGCCATCTAAGTAAGTTCACTCAGGTTGTGAGCCAGGTGTGATCCGTCATAATTGTAACCCTAACACACAAGAGGTTGAAACAGGTGGAAAAATAACCATGTCTTTGCACACAACCTCTGGGCTACATAGTGAGTTCCAGGCCAAAGTGGATTATAAACTGAGATCCTGTCTCAAACCAGAAGGCAAACAAGATGGTTCAGTGAGTAAAGGTGCTTGCCACATAAACCTGGTGACCTAAGGGCCAATCCCTGGAAGCCACATAAAAAGGAGGAGAAACCAACTCCTCACAGTAGTGTTGTTCTCTGGCCTCTACATGTGTATGTTGTGGCATGCACATCTTACATGGTAAGAGGTAAAAAAAAATTGAAAAACATATGGGAGGAGGGATATAACAAGTAGCATTTCTCCTACCTGTTTGTAATAAACGCATTCTTTCGATTGCCCGAAAATTTTTATTGCCTTAACTCAACTACTTT
>JADRCD010078991.1:0-17271 GCA_019843815.1 Montemys delectorum | reverse complement strand
GTTTGCAGCAAAATATCTGGCAGAAGTTATTAAAATGCTTCAAAATAACATTTATTTCAAATGTTATCTCTTCTGGGTTTCCCCTACACAAATCCCCTATTCAATTCCCTCCTCCCTGTGTGGCTATGAGGGTGCTCCCCCATGGCCCCAACCACTCCTGCCTCACCACCCTAGCATTTCCCTAAACTGGGGCATCAAGCCTTCCCAGGAGCAAGGGCCATCCTCCCATTGATGTCTGAAAAGGACATCCTCTGATACATAAGCCACTGAAGTCATGGCTCCCTCCATGTGTACTCTTTTTGGTGGTTTACTCCCTGGGTGCTCTGGTAGTTCTGGTTGCTTGATGTTATTCTTCCTGTGGGGTTGCAAACCCCTTGAGTTCCTTCAGTACTTCCCCTAACTGCAACATTGGGGTCCCCATGCTCAGTCAAATAGTGGGCTGCCAGTATCCACATCAGTATTGGTCAGGCTCTGACAGAGGCTCTCAGGGAACAGCCCTACTAGGCTCCTGTCAACAAGCACTTCCTGGCATCAGAAATAGTATCTGGGTTTGTTGTCTGCAAATGAGATGGATCCTTAGGTAGGGGGAGTCTCTGAATGGCCTTTCCTTCTATCTCTGCTCCACCCTTTGTACCTACATTTCCTATAGATGTGAGCAATTCTGGGATAATATTTTTGAGATGGATGTGTTGTCCCATCTCTCAACTCGGGGCTATATCTAACCTTTGGATAAGGTCTCTATGGGTTATTCCTCACCTTTGTTGGATATTTCAGCTAATAGCATCGGCATTAGGTCCTGGGAGCCTCTTTCTATCCTGGCATCTGGGAATCTCTGGTAGCTACACCCAGTTCACCATCCTCCACTGATAAGCACCCTTGTTCAATTTCCTGACCCTCTGTACTTCTGTCTCCCACACCTTATCCTTATCCCTTTTCTCCTATCCTTAATCCCTCCATCCCAAGTCCCTTCCTCCTCTACTTCCTGTGATTATTTTGTTCCTCCTTCTAAGAAGGACTGAAGCATCCACACCTTGGTCTTCCTTGTTCATGAGCTTCATATGGTATGTGGGTTTTATTTTGAGCTGTTTTTCATAATATCCACTTATCAGTGAGAGAACATCAACTGCATTCTTTTTTCACTGGGTTACCTCACTCACGATGATATTTTCTAGTTCCATTCATTGGCCTAAGAATTTCATGAATTCATTGTTTTTAATAGCTGTGCCACATTTTCTGTATCCATTTCTATGTTGAGGGACATCTGGGATTGTTTCCAGTTTCTGGTAGTTATACATAAGGGTGCTATGAACACAGTAGAGCATGTGACCTTGTTTTATGTTTGAGCATCTTTTGGATATATGCCCAGGAGTGGTATATAGCTGGGACCTCTGGTACTACTATTTGCATTTTTCTGAGGACTTGCCAGACCGATTTCCAGAGTGGTTATACCTTCTTGCAATTCCACCAAAAACGGAGGAGTGTTCTTCTTTCTCCACATCTTCACCAGCCTCTGCTGCCATCTGAGTTTTTGATCTTAGCCATTCTCACTTGTGTGATGTGGAATCTCCGGGTCCTTTTGATTTGCATTTCCCTGATGACTAAGAACATTGTACATTTATTTAGGTGCGTCCAGGCCATTCGAAATTCCTCCGTTGAGAATTATTTGTTTAAATCTGTACCCCTTTTTAATAGGGTTATTTGGTTCTCTGGAGTCTAACTTCTTGAGTTCTTCACATATATGGGATATTAGCCCTCTATCAGATGTAGGGTTGGTAAAGATCTTTCCTGATCAGTGATTTGCCAATTTGTCCTATTGACAGTGTTCTTTGTCTTATAGAAGTTTTCCATTTTTGTGGAGCGGGGGCTCCCATGTTTAACCCACCATTTGTAGGTGAAATTCACACGCATGATAACAGAATTTCTTTTAATTTGGAATTTTATTAGATGTTTTCTTTATTTACATTTCAAATGTTATCCTCTTCTCTGCTTTCCCCTCAGAAAATCCCCTATCTGATCTCCCCTCCCCTTGCTACTATGAGGGTATTCCCCCTAAAACCTACTCTCACTTCCCTGCCCTAACATTCCCCTACACTTGGGCATCGAGCCTTCACAGGGCCAAGGGCATCTCCTCCTATTGATGTCCAACAAGACCATCCTCTTCTACATATCTACATATGCAGCTGGAGCCATGGGTCCCTCCATATGGACTCTTTAGTTGGTGGTTTAGTCCTTAGGAACTCTGGGGGTTCTGGTTGGTTAATACTATTGTTCTTCCTACGGGGTTGCAAATGCTTTGAGCTCCTTTAGTCCTTCTCCTAACTTCAACATTGGGTTCCCCCTGCTCAGTCAAATGGTGGACTGCCAGCGTCCATATCTGTATTGATCAGGCTCTGGTACAGGCTCTCAGGGAAGAGTTATATTAGGCTCCTATCAACAAGTGCTTCTTGTCATCAGCAATAGTATCTGGGTTTGTTGTCTGCAGATGGTATGGACCCCTAGGTGGGGCAATCTCTTGATGACCTTTCCTTCAGTCTCTACTTCATACTTTGTCTTTGTATCTCCTCACATAGGTATTTTGTTCCATCTTCTAAGAAGGATCAAAGGACCCACACTTTGGTCTTCCTTCTTCTTGAGCTTCATGTGGTTTGTGAATTGTTACTTGGGTATTCTGTGCTTTTGGGAAATATCCACTTATCAGTGAGTGTATACCACGTATGTTCTTTTGTGATTGGATTACCTCACTAAGGATGATATTTTCTAGTTATATCCACTTGCATAAGAATTTCATGAAGTCATTGTATCTGAGTAGTACTCCATTGTGTTAATGTACCACATTTTCTGTATCCATACCTCTATTGAAGGATATCTGCTTTTTTCCAGCTTCAGGATATTATAAATAAGGCTGCTATGAACATAGTGGAACATGTGTCCTTGTTATATGTTGGAACATCTTTTGGGTACATATCCAGGAGTAGTATAGCTGGATCCTCAGACTGTACTATGTCCAATTTTCTGAAGAACAGCTAGACTGATTTCCAGAGTGATTATACCTTCTTGCAATCCCACCAACAATGGAGGAATTCTTTTTATTCACATCCTTGCCAGCATCTGCTGTCACCTGAAATTTTGATTTTAGCCCTTCTGACTGGTGTAAGGTACAATCACAGGGTTGTTATGATTTGCATTTTCCTGATGACTAAGGACATTCTCAACTGAGGAATACAGAATGGCTGAGATACATCTAACAGAAATTTATTACAATATTTACCTATTCTAAAAGCAAAACTTTCATGGTACAATCATATTTTAATAATCCTACCACTCAACATTGTTTCTTTATGCATTTAATTTACAATCCATGAAGTTGAAGGTACATATATTACAAACATAGAACAATCTAGTAAAAAATAATTTAAAAGTAATACAGTACTTTCTATTTACAGTTTCAAAAATATAGTTATTTTCATAAATGATTATATATGTCTTAATGAAATTAGATTGTTATTGCTATTTAAAGTATATTAATAAATTGGAATATAAGCTATATATTTAATTATTAATGTGATAAATATAAATAAATATGATCTATGTAAGCTTAAACAATTTTGGAGTCTTCAGTAGTTTTTTAGAGCATAAAGTAGTCCTATGATCCAAAATTTTAATTACCAGTCATCTACAGAATAGACTTACAAAAACTGGAATTATGTCATTGATATTTAACCTGAACACAGAGCTGAGTATCATTAAATTATATGTGTTTTAATACCAGTAGTGAATTATAGATAGTATGTACTAGTTTATCAAGATATGTGATATTTGTTGAGAAGATTGAGAATGCAATTTGTTAAAATACATTTTACCCAATAGATATGTGTTCAGGATTGTCACTTTCACTCTCTATATAATATTGTGGAAATGCAAACAATCTAAATGTACTTCAACTGATTAATGTATAATGAAAACATGGTAACATATAAAATGCAATATGAAAATGAAGTCCTGAAATTTTCAGATAACTGTATGTAACTATATATTTCATATTGAATAAAATATTCCAGACCCTAAAAGAAAATTGGCACAGGTTCTCTCATAACTGTAGATCCTAGTTCTAGATTTATAGAAATGAATATACAATCTGGAGTAATAGGAGGAAACAGAAATAAAAAAAAGGACTGTATACGAAAGATCTAGCAAGGAGATTGTAGAATACACATAGTATGAAGACAAAAATTGGAAAAATTAGGAAGAACTATTTATTCAAGGATAGAGTAGGGAGAAAAATATAGAAGAGGAGTGAGGAAGAACTAAAACATGTTAGGATACTTGAATAAGATAATAAATCAACATTATATATTTAGCTGAAATTACATATTATACATTTATGTGTCTACTTGTGTCAGGGGTTTGATTTGTGACTATAATGAAATTCATAAAATTTAAATTTCCAGTATTGACAATATTCTAAACAAGAGCTATAGACTAATAAAAGTCTCACTATCAGGCATGATAAATGTCCTTTTAAATTGATACTCAGGAGACTCCAGGATTCCTCCAAAAATATAGGTGAGTTTCGCTTCCCTTAGTTATCTCCATGAAATTGAAGATATGTTAATATTGCTGACGATAACATACACATTGGACATATTGTATAAGATTTCAACTGAAACTGACTTGAAAGGCTCTTCATTGAGGACTAACATCCATAGTACCACAAGATGATAGGATAGTGACCGAGGGATGAAAATATTCAATATTTCTAGAAAGCTATGACTTATATAAACCACAGTCAAGACCAGCATAACTTGATATCCCTAATCAAGAAGAAGTAGCACTTGTGTCTTGGTGATAACCTACTGTCTAATTGTACTAAATTCCATCAAAAGAAAGAAACTACATTCTATTTATTTATTTATTTATTTGGTATTTTCTTTATTTACATTTCAAATGTTATCCTCTTTCCTGGTTTCCCCTCCAAAATCTCCCGATCCTATCCCCCTTCCCCCTGCTCACCAACCCATATACTCCTGCTTTCCTGTCCTGGCATTCCCCTATACTGGGACATCGAGCCTTCACAGGACCATGGGCCTCTCCTCTCATTAATGTCCAAAAAGCCCATCCTCTGCTACATACATGGTTGGAGGCATGGGTCCCACCACATACACTCTTTGGTTGGTGGTTTAGTCCCTGGGAGCTCTGGGGGTGAGGTTGGTTCATATTGTTGTTCCTCCTATGGCGCTGCAAACTGCTTCAGCTCCTTCAGTCCTTTCTCTAACTCCTCCATTGGTGACCCTGTGTTAAGTCCAATGGTTGTCTGAGAGCATCCACCTCTGTATTTGTCAGGCACTGGTAGAACCTCTCAGGAGACAGCTATATCATGTACAACCACTCTGGAAATCATTTTGGTAGTTCCTCAGAAAATTGAACATAGTACTATCAGAGGACCCAGATATACCACTCCTGGGCACATACCCAGAAGATGCTCCAACATGTAATAAAGACACATGCTCCACTATTTTCATAGCAGCCTTATTTATAATAGCCAGAAGCTGGAAAGAAATCAGATATCCTTTAAGAGAGGAATGGATACAGAAAATGTGGTACATTTACATAATAGAGTCCTACTCAGCTATTAAAAACAATGACTTCATGAAACTCTTAAGCAAATGGATGTAACTAGAAAATATCATCCTGAGTGAGGTAACTCAATCACAAAAGAGCATACATGGTATACACTCACTGATAAGTGGATATTAACCTGAAAGCTCAGAACAACCAAGATACAATTCAGAGACCACAAGAAGAAGGAAGACCAAACTGTGGGTGTGTCAGTCACTTTGAGAAGAGGGAACTAAACACCCACATGAGGAGATACAGAGATAAAATGTGGAGCAGAGTTTGTAGGAAAGAGACTGCCCCACCTGGGGATTGATCTCATATAAAGTTACCAAATCCAGACACTATTGTGGATGCCAATTAGTGCTTGCTGAAAGGAATTACTTTTAACCTCACCAATAAGCAACTTATGAGGTCATTGATCTTAAAATAGAATCTACTGCCACCACTTTCCTAATTAGTACAACTTCTAATTACATCCTAAATAACTGCCTTCTAACATTGTTTACCTTTCTCTCATCTAGACGCTTTTTTTCAGCAGAGAGTGGACATTACAAAGGACTTCAGCCAGTCAAAATGCAGAGAACAGCTGAATGCGCTTTGCCTTGTCACAATTGATATACTCTAGCAAAATTCCTATACCCAAGGCTCAAGAATTATTTCACATCTAAGAAAATGGATCAATAAGATTTAAAGGGTCAAGGGACAAAGAAGTCTGCTGTGATAAAGTAACTTCTAGCTATAATAGGGAAAATTTACCAATGAAATTTCATCAGAAATGTTTATAGACCCTAGTAACCAAACCCAACACTAGTCGACATTCTGATATAGATGAGAGACTTATCACAGTGCCCAAACCTTACATGAAGATCTCCAAGTGATTAACTACTTATGTGAGAGAGAAATTAATCTTTCTCAAGTAAAAAATGGTTCTTATCGATTATTCAAGGGATAAGCATTGGAAGCCTATATATGAATGGACACTGAATAAACTCAGCAACTTGTAATTATGGGTTTATTCATTTATATGTTATTCATAAAACAATAGTTATTTATGAAAAGGAGTATGTTAATTTGTGTGAGTGGTGTGAGAACATGGAAGCTGTAGGAAAGGGGAGAGGAAGGGAAAATAATGTCATTACATCTAAAAATTGAAAGAAAAGTAAGCTTGGACTGTCAGTGGGATTGGGAGCTCTGGTAAGGATGGAGATGATGAACTTGAATAAGTATGAGGTTTAATCATTACAGAGTTTTAATAAGCAGAAATGCCCTATATTAATTTCAGAATGAGACATCACAAAGAAAATTATGATTTCCTGTTAATTAATATTTCTTTTAGAAACTTATGACACATAAGAAAATAAATATAATTGTCATTTAAATATTCATAACTCTAGTCCATAGAATCAATTTAATGATTACTTCTGATGTTTCAGTGTATATTTTTATGTAGTTTTCCCAATCAGTCCTCTGACTTGTAAATACATGTGTGGAAAGCAAATGAAGAAAAATGTTTTTCTATTATTTTATTAGCACTAGAACATATTTGAACCCATAATAAATGATTGTTGCCTCATTTAAACAACTGACAGGCTTTTACACTTTGTCAAAATCATATCTGCTTTATCCACACAATTTGGAAATTATTTATAGTTTTCAGTGGAAATGTTTATTTTTAATTTCTGGATTTCAATCTCCCTATCTCTGTTGGTAAAATTTATTCATGCTGGAATTTGGAATATGCTCTTGGCTCAAGAAGAGTTTTTAAAAATGGAAATAATTACTTATTTTGAAAACTGAATTTTTAATGAAAGAGTGGGAGATAGGAAATCACTGAGCAATGAGAGCACTGTTTACTTAGTTTGGATATTACTGCTATGAACAGATACCATGACAAAAGCAATTCTTTTTATTTTATTAGATATTTTCTTTATTTACATGTTATATGATTTCTCTTTTCCCAATTTCCCCTCAAAAAAAAAAAAAAAAAAAAAAAAAAAAAAAAAAACAAACCCCTATTCCCTTCCCCACTCCTCCTGTTCGCCACCACAACCTCTCCCGCTTACTAGCCCTGGCATTCCTCTACACTGGGGCACAGAACCTTTACAGGGCCAAGGGCTTCTACTCCCATGGATGACCAACTTGGCCATCGTCTACTATACACATGCTGCTGGAGCAATCAGTCCCACCAAGTGTACTCTTGGTTGGAGGTTTAGTCCTTGGGAGCTCTGAGGGTACTAGTTAGTTAATATTGTTGTTCGTCCTAAGGGGCTGCAAACCCTTCAGCTCCTTGGGTCCTTTCTCTAGCTCCTTCATTGGGGACCCTGTACTCAGTCCAAGGGATGGCTGTGAGCCTCTACTTCTCTTTTACTTGGGTACTGTCAGGGCCCCTCAGGAGCCAGCTATATCAGGCTCCTGTCAGCCAGCACTTGCTGGCATCCAGAACAGTATATGGATTTGGTGATTGAATATGGGAAGGTTCCCAGGAGGAGCAGTCTCTGAATTGTCCTTCCTTTAATCTCTGCCCCATATTTCGTCTTTGCAACTTCTTCCACGAGTATTTTGTTCCCCTGTTTAAGAAGGAATAGAGTATCTACATATTGGTCTTCCTTCTTCTTGAGTTCCTTGTGGCTTGTGGATTGTACTTTGAGTATTCCAAACTTCTGGGTTAATAGCCACTTATCAGAGAGTGCATACCGTGTGTGTTCTTTTGTGATTGGGTTACCTCAATCTTAATGATATTCTCCAGATCCATTCATATCTCTAAGAATTCCACAAGTTCATTGTTTTTTTATAGCTGAGTAGTAATCTATTGTTTAGATGTACCACAATTTCTGTATCCATTCCTCTGTTGAGTGACATCTGGGTTGTTTCCAGTTTCTGGCTATTATAAATAAGGCTGCTATGAACATGGTGGAGTATGTGTCCTTACTACATGTTGGAGCATCTTCTGGGTATATGCCCAGGAGTGGTATAGCTGGATCCTCTGGTAGAACAATGTCGAATTTCCAGAGGAACCTTCAAACTGATTTCCAGAGTGGTTGTACCAGTTGCAATCTCACCAGCAATGAAGGAGCGTTCCTCTTTCTCCACAGCTGCTCCAGCATCTACTGTAACCTGAGTTTTTTATCCTAACAGTTATGACTTGTGTGAAGTAGAATCTCATGGTTGTTTTGATTTGCATTTGCCTGATGACTAAGAATGTTGAACATTTCTTTAGGTGCTTCTTATCCATTCGGTATTCATCAGTTGAGAATTCTTTGTTTAGCTCTGTACCCCATTTTTAATAGAGTTATTTGGTTCTCTGGAGTCTAACTTCTTGAGTTCTTTATATTCATTGGATATTAGCCCTCTATCAGATATAGGATTGGTAAAGATCTTTTCCCAATTTGTTGGTTGTCATTTTGTCCTATTGACAGTGTCTTTGCCTTACAGAAGCTTTGCAACTTTATGAGGTCCCATTTGTCAATTCTTGATCTTAGAGCAGAAGCTACTGTTCTGTTCAGGAAATTTTCCCCTGTGCCCATGTGCTCGAGGCTCTTCCCCACTTTCTTTTCTGTTAGTTTCAGTGTATCTGGTTTTATGTGGAGGTCCCTGATCCACTTGAACTTGAGCTTTCTACAAGGAGGAAGGAATGGATCAATTTGCATCCTTCTACATGCTAACCGCCAGTTGAGGCAGCACCATTTGTTGAAAATGCTATCTTTTTTCCACTGTATGGTTTTAGCTCCTTTGTCAAATATCAAATGACCATAGGTGGGTGGGTTCATTTCTGGGTCTTCAATTCTGATCCATTGATCTACCTGCCTGTCACAGTACCAATACCATACAGTTTTTAATCACAATTTCTCTGTAGTACAGCTTAAGGTCCAGGATGGTGATTTCACCAGAGGTTCCTTTATTGTTCAGAATAATTTTGGCTATTCTGGGTTTTTTATTATTCCAGATGAATTTGCAAATTGCTCTTTCTAAGTCTGTGAAGAATTGAGTTGGAATTTTGATGATAATTGCATTGAATCTTCTGAGATCTTCAATTTCCTTCCTAAGAAACTTGAAGTTCTTGTCAAACAGATCTTTTACTTGCTTAGTTAGAGTTACACCAAGGTATTTTATATTTTTTGTAACTATTGTGAAGGGTGTCGTTTCTCTAATTTCTTTCTCCTCCAATTTATCCTTTGTGTAGAGAAAGGCCACTCATTTGTTTGAGTTATTTTTATATCCAGCTACTTTGCTGAAGTTGTTTATCAGGTTTAGGAGCTCTCTGGTGGAATTCTTGGGGCCACTTAATTATACTATCATATCATCAGCAAATAGTGATAATTTGACTTTTTCCTTTTCAATTCATATCCCTTTGATCTCCTTTCATTGTCTAATTGCTTTGGCTAGGATTTCGAGTACAATATTGAATAGGTAGGGAGAGAGTGGGCTGCCTTTTCTAGTCCCTGATTTTAGTGGGATCGCTTCCAGTTTCTCTCCATTTAGTTTGATGTAGGCTAATGGTTTTTCTGTATATTGCTTTTACTATGTTTAAGTATGAGTCTTGAATTCCTGATCTTTCCAAGACTTTTATCATGAAGGGATGTTGGATTTTGTCAAATGCTTCTCTGCATCTAATGAGATGATCATATGGTTTTTTCTTTGAGTTTGTTTATATAGTGAATTTCATTGATGGATTTCTGTATATTGAATCATCCCAGCATCCCTGGGATGAAGCCTACTTGATCATGTTGGATGATCGTCTTTGATGTGTTTGATTCGGTTTGCAAGAATTTTATTGAGTATTTTTGCATTGATATTAATAAGGGAAATTGGTCTGAAGTTTTCTTTCTCTGTTAGGTCTTTGTGTGGTTTAAGTATAAGAGTAATTATGAACTCTCTCTCTCACTCCTCTCTTTCAGCTACTGTCTCCTCTCTCCCTCTCAATTAAACCTCTTACATGTAAAAAAAAAAAATGAATTGGGTAGACTCCCTTCTGTTTCTATTTTGTGGAATAGTTTGAGAAGTATTGGTGTTGGGTCTTCTTTGAAGGTTTGATAAAACTCTGCACTAAACCCGTCTGGTCCTGGGCTTTTTTTGGTTGGGAGAATATTAATGACTATTTCTATTTCATTAGCAGATATAGGACTGTTTAGATCATTGATCTGATCTTGATTTATCTTTAGTATCTGGTATCTGTCTAGAAAATTGTCCATTTCAAACAGTTTTTCCAGTTTTGTTGAGTATAGGCTTTTGTAGTAGGATCTCATGATTTTTTTTTTTTTTTGGATTTTTTCAGTATCTGTTGTTATGTCTCCCTTTTCATTTCTGATCTTATTAATTTGGATACTGTCTTTGTGTCCTCTCATTAGTCTGGCTAAGTGCTTATCTATTTTGTTGATTTTCTCAAGAGCCAGGTCCTGGTTTGGTTGAATCTTTGTATAGTTCTTTTTGTTTCTATTTGGTTGATTTCATCCCTAAGTTTGATTATTTCCTGCCTTTGACTCCTCTTGGGAGAATTTGCTTCTTTTTGTTCTCTTGTAAAGATAACATTTAATTGGGGCTGGCTTACAAGGTCAGAAGTTAAGTCCTTTATAATCAAATTAGAAGCTTAACACCATCCAGGCAGATGTGAGGATGAAGGAGCTGAGAGTTGTACTTCTTCATCCAAAGGTAGACAGGAGAAGACTGGCTTCCAGGGACCTTGGATGAGGGTGTTAAAACCTATGCCCACAGTGAAACACCTACTCCAACAAGGCCACACATGACTAATTATGCCACTCCTGAGGCCAAGAAGATACAAAACATCACAAGCACTGAGCCCTAATATTAGCATCTATTTTGTATTTAATTTTGATTATAATAATCAACAAATGAAAAATATTAATAAAAATAGACTAAATTGATCCAAGATAATTTGGTAATACCTTTATGCTCATCAATTTTGTGACATGATATTTATAGACTTTAACAAATATATCTTTTAAATAGTTTACTGATTTCATTTCACTGCAGTAGAGCATTTGTAGTTCTGCTTTAAAATGTTTGCCTTAACTGTTTCAAAAGTTATTTTAATTAGCAATTTCCCTTTTTTATTTATAGTACAGCATTTTTACTGGCAAGAAAAAAATAATGAATTTTCACTGGCCTAGATCACACAGCGAGATCTGCTACACACTAAACTCTCTGAGCTCATCTCTTATTTTCCCTCTCTATTCAATTTCTTGCAGTCCCCCAAGACTCCTGACTATCTATTGACCATGTTATTTAAGTATCAAATTTGAAGACTTCAAACTAATTCCTCTCTGCTAGAATGTACATACATTCCAAATATTCATGACTTTCCCCTTAGTGTTCTCCAAATAGATTTTAACTCTTAGCTTCTGATGAAATCTTGTTTCTCCAATATAATCATAATGTTTTCTTAGTTAGGGTTTCATTCCTGTGAAGAGATGCCATTACCAAGGTAGTAATTATAAAGGAAAAAAAATCATTGGTTAGGCTTACAGTTTCAGGATGATAGGATATGGGCACAGATAGTACTGGAGGAACTGAAAGTTCTACATGTAGGTCTGAAGGTAGAAAGAAAGACACAATCTTCAACAAAGAGCTATAAGGAGAATTTCTTTTCACATTGGCAGAGCTTGACCCTAGAGATCTCAAAGCCCACTCTAAAGTGATGCACTTCTTCTGACAAGGTCACACCTATTCTTATATGGCCATACCTCCTAAAAGTACTACTTCTCATGGCATAAGCATATTCAAACCACCACAAATATAAACAACTTATACACTATCAACATTCTTTGATCTATTTCTGGAAAAAAATACTTGTTCTCTATGTCAATGCCTTAGTTAGTATTCTACTCTATGTCTGTTCAAGGGGCTCCATGGAAATGGTAAGTCCTATAAAAACATTTAATTAGAGCTTGCTTAAAGTTTCAGGGGTGTAGTCCATTACCTTCATAGTACAAAGCATAGCCATATGTAGAAATCTGTGGTACTGGTGAAGTATGTGAAATCCTTACATCTAGATCCACAGAGAGAAAGAAGAGAGGAGATACTGGGCCTGACTAGGGCTTTTTAAACATCAAAGCCCATCAAGCGATACAGTTCCCTGACTAAGACACCCAATAAAGCCATATCTCCTAATCTTTTTACAACAGTGTCACTCCCTAGTGTCCCAATTTTCAAATATTTGAGCCTATTGAAGTCATTCTTTTATTCAATCAGTATTGCCAGAAATTATCATATAAAATACTGCACATGATAGTCAGTAAATGTATGCTGGCAATGATCTATGTATGTCATTGCTAAATTTCAAGCAAATAGAGATTTTTTTAATATTCTAGAGAAATATAATTATAAGAGCTATAATATAATAGCTTAAGGATAATAAACAAATTAATGGGTAATTATAGAAAATATAACAAATGCAAGACAGCAAAGAAAAGTGTTAAAAATACCACATCTTGTAAATAATTGACATCATATGAAATATATACAAACAAATGAACATATGCATATAGCTATGTATGCAGTGGTCATGGGATAATTAATTATAAAAACATTGTCATTGCAACTGTAGCCCATATGGTACCATTTGTTAAATTCTGTTTATCATTAGTATATTTATCAAGATATTCCAGAAGGAAGTAGGCATTCTGGCAAACAGTCATTCATATAACCACTGAATTTATTAATTATTATTTTCTGGAAATTTAAATATAAATGAAAGCAGCAGTGGGCATGGTATTCAACAATAGCTTTGTTGAGTGGAATGACTCTGTGTCTTCTCTGCAGGTTTAGTGATGCTATATTGCAGGTGGAAGTTACCTAAATGAATACTGGGTAAGAAGCTGTTTCTCAAGTGGTTTATTGACACCTTCCAAAGTTTATGCTGCATGTTAGGAGGAGGACTTAGTTCCTTGATGTGTTGATTCCTTCATGAATTAGCTTTCAAAATATCATCTGCTTTCCCTAAGAATATATAATTTAAATGCAGAAATAACATTGAGACTACACTTTATGATTTAGACACATACAATACTCTCAAATCACTTCTGCTTAGTTCTACTAAAAGGGATATAAATCAATTTAAAAATAGAGACTATGAGTTTGAAAGAGAACAAGAGAGGATGGGTAGGAAGAATTGGGGGGATAAAATTAAAGAGAGAAAATTTATATTTAACTACTAAAATTTAAAACTATAATATACAACTAACAATTACATGGAAAAATGATGTCACATTTTGAAAGAGAGTTTATAAAATATGGAGATCTTTTTAAACATGCAACACTGTTCAACAATTACATTATAAATTTGAAATTACTGACCAAAATCCAATGAAATCATTCTCAACTCAATAACATAAAGTACAAGAAATACATACCAAATGCAATATTGTTTGATCCAAACTGCCGCAAACATCTGAGCTTTTAGAACAGCTATCATTTTCAAGACAGCAGAAAATTTTGTGGAAAATACAAGGGAGGTATTCTTGATTAAATCCCTATTAATATCATTCTATTTACAAGAGAATATTTGGATGGTTCATTATCAATATGTATTCCTTGCAGTAGCAATAAAACTATAGGACTATAAAAGAAACTGTAGCCGTGTCTTCATTTTTATGTTTTATGACATATTTTCCTAAAAAGACTATAGAATTATTTTGAAAGAAAATAGTAACTCTTTTGTTGTTGTTGTTTTTTTGTTTGTTTGCTTGTTTGTTTTGAGACAGGGTTTCTCTCTGTAGCCTTGGCTATCCTGGAACTCACTCTGTAGACAAGGCTGGCCTCGAACTCAGAAATCTGCCTGCCTCTGCCTCCCAAGTGCTGGGATTAATGGAATGCACCACCACTGCCCGGCAAAATAGTAAACTCTTAAAATTGAAGGATGTGAAAAAGAAAAGTTTCTTCATAGATAGCTTTGTTTTTAAATGTAAGCCCAAACATTTTAATTTGGAGACCATCTACAACTGACCCATTTAAGCTTTATTTTCTCTGTGTATCTCGATAAACTCTATGGTTATATAATTACCATAAATGAAAGTGATTAAAATGAGAATTGTCCTTATAAAACTATTTGTTCATAGGAAATATACACATACTTACATATAAATATATCCTAAAATATAGACTGCCTAGCATATTCCAACTAGAGACTGGTAATTTCTTTTCAGTATCTAAGGAATACGTATATTTCAAAAATAAATTTCAAATGTAGAAATTAGACAGACTATATTCTTACATTAGAATACAACAAAACTGAAGAAATCAAAAAGGTGACCAACAGAAAATGAACTCATCAGCATCTTAAGATGGTTTATGTCTCATAACGTCGTGTATGGACTTTTCCTTTTTTAGTTTTCTGTGTTTATATTTAGTTTTTTTGTTTAGTTTTTTATTATCTGTTTATTTTTATGTGTTTTTTTCTTATAGGTTCTTCCCATATAAAATATGGATTCCACATTCATACTTTTGTGGGATTCCTGACGGTAAAAACAAGTAGGTCTCTGTATCTATATCTATTTCTTCTACTTTTCTTCTTGGGTTATTTTTCTTCTCTTCGCTTTTTATGTAAAATTCCAATTGTGCTTATTTTTATTTATTATATTATATATTACTATTATTGCTTATAAGACTTTTCATTTTCTAATGAGGAAGAAAGAGAGCAACTCCAGATGGGAAGGGAAGTGTTGATCCGATAATAAGCATATGTTTAAAAAATTACTTTAAAAATGAAAGTAATAAAAAAGAAAAAAATAATTAAAATAATTCTTCATAAATTCAGAAAGAGTATAAAATATATTTAAAGAATATCTGTACAGTTCACTATGAGTAGGATTTTGGAAAATCAAGTAATTACTCTATTTCTTCGCATTTTATCATCAGCTCTTCCAATAAAATATTTTCAAATAGAAAGAAAATTTTGGTGCTTGTCATTATGAAATATTATTCCTCATTCTATAGATTTGGAAACTTAGCTCATTTTCTTTTTAACACTCATATTCTCATACAGCTGTTTCCTTATTCACATTTGTCCCTTACATTTCATTATTTATCATCCATTTGCAGTTCTCCCTTTTACTTGATTAAGTTATTTCCATTGATGTCACTTGTCATACTTTTCCTGTTTAATTAACATTTAACTATCCATATCCCTGGAATTCCAGATGTGCACACTACTCTTTAGGCTACAGCTCATCCTGCTACCCTGGAAGTCTGCTGCCACCTGGAAAACTAGGTGAGATACCTAGACCCCAGATACCACCTGGTGGGATCTCAAAAGCTGAGCATCTGTAATGTCTGCCCATCCCCTATGTTCCCCACACCTCTACCTGCAACCTTGCATCTGCACTCCATTCCCTGGACCTCAGCTCAGCCTGAGTCCATGGAGGTGTGCTATCACCTAGGAAAACCAGGATAATCAGCACTATCTGCTTCCCTGTAGGCCTGCTTCCACCCAAGACCACAAGAGGCTTGCTGCCATTAGTGACTACCAGCATTATCTGAAGTCTCAAAGGTCCACTACCACCAGTGACTACCAGGCCAGCTACCACCATACATAAACAGATGGCTAAGGTTAGCTCAAGAACAGAATCAACAAAATCCAGGGCAGTATGGCATCATCAGAACCCAGCTTTCTAATACAGGAAGTCCTGTATATCCTGAAACACCCAAAGAACTAGACAATGTTCTTGTATTTTATATTATGAAGATAACAGACGCCCTTAAAGAAGAAATATATAAATCCCTTATAGAAATATAAGAAAATACAATGAAACAGATAAAGGTCATTCAAGAGGAAATGAAAAAACATAAAGAATTAAAGGAAAATATAATCAAAATGTGAAGGGAATGAGTAAATATATTCAAGATCTAAAAATGAAAATAAAGCAATAAAGAAAACACAAGCACAAATAGAGGCAACCCTGGTGTTAGAAAACTTTGGAAGGAGATCAAGAACTACAAATATCAGCATCAAGAAGAGAATACAAGAGTTGGAAGACAGAAAGTCAGATCTAGAAGATATCATAGAAGAAATTGATACACCAGTCAAAGAAAGTGAAGAATTGAAAGAGTTTCTGACACAAAACATCCAGGAAATTTTGGACAATATGAAGAGACCAAATCTAAGAATAACCTAAGAATCTAAGAATGAAAGGATTCCCAGATTAAAGGGTAAGAAAATATATTCAACAAAATAATAGAAGTAAATTTCCTTAACATAAATAAGAGATGGCTTCCTGATCTTTATAAGATTTTTAACAAGAAGGGGTGTTGACTTTTGTCAAACGCTTTTTCATCAAGTAATAAAATGATCTTGTGCCTTTTTTCTTTGAGGTTGTCTACATAGTAGATTACCTTGATGGATTTCCATATATTGAACCATCCCTGAAATCCTGGGATGAAGTCTACTTGATCATGATGGATTATCATTTTGAAGTGTTCTTGGATTCAGTTTGTGAGAATTTTATTGAGTATTTTTGCATCAATATTAATAAGGAAAATTTGAAGAATATGTCAAAATTTGGAAAGATCTTCTTTGCTCATGGATCAGTAGAGTTAACATAGAAAAAATGACAATTTTACCAATAGCAATGTACCAATTCAATGTAATTCTCATCAAAATTCCAAGACAATTCTTTTTTGTTTGCTTGGGGTTTTTTGTTTTTT
>JADRCD010078988.1:14526-33030 GCA_019843815.1 Montemys delectorum | reverse complement strand
TGTGTCCCCTAGTTAGTCTAGCTAAGGGTTTATCTATTTTGTTGACTTTCTCAAAGAACCAGCTCCTGGTTTGGTTGATTCTTTGTATAGTTCTTTTTGTTTCTATTTGGTTGATTTCAGCCCTGAGTTTGATTATTTCCTGCCTTTGACTCCTCTTGGGTGAATTTGCTTCTTTTTGTTCTAGCGCTTTCAGTTGTGCTGTCAAATTGCTGGTGTATTCTCTCTCTAGTTTCTTTTTGGAGGCACTTAGAGCTATGAGTTTTCCTCTTAGGACTGCTTTCATTGTGTCCCATAGGTTTGGGTATGTTGTGGCTTCATTTTCATTAAACTCCAGAAAGTCTTTAATTTCTTTCTTTATTTCTTCCTTGACCAAGTGATCATTGAGTAGAGTGTTGTTAAGCTTCCATGTGTATGTGGGCATTCTACTGTTTATGTTGTTATTGAGGAGCAGCCTTAGACCATGGTAATCTGATAGGATACAAGGGATTATTTCAATCTTGTTTTATCTGTGGAGACCTGATTTGTGATCAATTATATGGTCAATTTTGGAGAAGGTACCATGAGGTGCTGAGAAGAAGGTAGATCCTTTTGTTTTAGGATAAAAAGATCTATAGATATCTGTTAGATCAATCTGTTTCATAACTTCTGTTAGTCTCACTGTGTTCTTGTTTAGTTTCTGTTTCCATGATCTATCCATTGCAGAGAGTGGGGGTGTTGAAATCTCCCACTACTATTGTGTGCGTTGCAATGTGTGCTTTGAGCTTTAGTAAAGTTTCTTTTATGAATGTAGATGCCCTTGCATTTGGTCCATAGAGGTTCAGAATTGAGAGTTAATCTTGGTAAATCATACCTTTGATGAATATAAAGTGTCCCTCTTTATCTTTTTTGATCACTGTAGGGTGAAAGTTGATTTTATTCGATATTAGAATTGCTACTCCAGCTTTTTTATTGGGATCATTGGCTTGGAGAATTGTTTTCCAGCCTTTTATTCTGAGGTAGTGTCTGTCTTTGTCACTGAGGTGGGTTTCCTGTATGCAGCAAAATGTTGGGTCCTGTTTATGTACCCAATCTGATAGTCTATGTCTTTTTACTGATGAGTTTGTCCATTGATGTTAACAGATATTAAGGAAAATAATTGTTGTTTCCTGTTAGTTTTGTAGTTAGAGCTGGCATTCCATTCATGTCTCTATCTTCTTTTAGTTTTGTTGGAAGATTACATTTTTGCTTTTTCAGGGTTGTAGTTCGCCTCCTTGTGTTGGAGTTTTCCATTTATTACCCTTTGAAGGGCTGGATTTGTGGAAACATATTGTGCAAATTTGGTTTTGTCATGGAATACTTTGGTTTCTCCATCTATGGTGATTGAGAGTTTTGCTCGGTATAGTAGTCTAGGCTGGCATTTGTGTTCTCTTATGGTCTGTATCACATCTGTCCAGGATCCTCTAGCTTTCATAGTCTCTGGTGAGAAGTCTGGTGTAATTCTTATAGGCCTGCCTTTATATGTTACTTGACCTTTTTCCCTTATTGCTTTTAGTATTCTTTCTTTGTTTTGTGCATTTGGTGTTTTGACTATTATGTGGCAGGAGGAATTTCTTTTCTGATCCAGTCTATTTGTAGTTCTATAGGCTTCTTGTATGTTCACGGGCATCTCTTTCTTTAGGTTAGGGAAGTTTTCTTCTATAATTTTGTTGAAGATATTTACTGGCCCTTTAAGTTGGAGGTCTTCACTCTCTTCTATACCTATTATCCTTAGTTTTGGTCTTATCATTGTGTCCTGGATTTCCTGGATGTTTTGGGTTAGGGTCTTTTTGCATTTTACATTTTCTTTGACTGTTATGTCAATGTTGTCCATGTTATCTTCTGCCCCTGAGATTCTCTCTTCTATCTCTTGTATTCTGTTGGTGATGCTTGCATCTATGTTTCCTGACTTTTTTCCTAAGATTTCTAACTCCAGGGTTGTCTTCTTTTGTGATTTCTTTATTGTTTCTACTTCCATTTTTAGGTCCTGAATGGTTTTACTCAGTTCCTTCACCTGTTTCTTTGTGTTTTCCTGCATTTCCTTAAGGGATTTTTGTGTTTGCTCTTTAAAGGCTTCTATTTGTTTACTTGTGATCTCCTGTAATTCTTTATGGGATTTTTTTGTTTCCTCTTTAAGGGCTTGTACCTCTTTATCTGTTTTCTCCTGTATTTCTTTAAGGGAGTTATTCATGTCCTTCTTAAGTTTCTCTATCAACATTGTGAAATAAATCTTCAGATCCAAATCTTACTTTTCTGGTGTTTTGGGATATCCAGGGGTTGCTGAGGTGGGAGTACTAGGTTCCGGTGAAGCCAAGCAGTGTTGGTTTCTGTTGGTAGTATTCTTGTGTTTGCCTTTTGCCATCTCTTGATCTCTGATGTTAGAAGTTCTTGGTGTCTCTGACCAGAGCTTAACCCGTCCTTGTTTCCCTGTAATTCCCCTGCAATTCCTGTGGCCTATGCTTCCTGGCTTGTCCCGCATTTAAAAGGCACCAGAGAGAAAATGGCGGATCTCACCTGAGTCCTCGGGCTGAAGCTCATCCTGGAGGGAAGCCCTGCCCTAGCAGGGAGGTGGCAGAGATGGTCGCTGATCCAGCTCTGTGACTCGGAAGCTGAGAGGATCCTATCCCTGCAGTTCTGTGACTCCCCTGCAATTCCTAAACTATATCTTAAACTATATTTTCAGGACTGGACATGAGGAAGCAAGTTTATCTGCCCTATGTGCCATCTTGTCACCCTAAGATCTTTATTTTTAATTCTTTTAATATGCATTAGTTAATGTTATCAAATACACTATGGAATCATGTGGTTCCAGTATTATATTTTATTTTTAAAACTTGTGAAATAATTTTGATCTGTTGGGTTAAGATGGTATAATTAGGAATAATTCAGTCTGAATAATTTTTAGTTTCATCTGCTGCTACTTATGGCCAAGGCCTGGAAATTGTGTCTCTATTTGTCTTCCTGGAACATCCTTGTATGTTTGTGATTGATGAAATATATTTATTCTTTAGAAAGTAGAAATAAATTACTTTCATAATTTAAAAAATAAAGTTGTTAAAATCTCTTCATATACAACAGAAATATTCCCTAATTTTCCACAGCACAGGAAACAGGAAAATATATAAAAAATATCTAGTCAACTCCAGTGTAACTAATATGATTATATTTGAACAAGCCCTCTCAGGAGCTAGCAGCTTTCAAAAGCTATTTTGACCTTGACATTAAACACAAGAGTATTATTTACCTTAATGATGGCTAATTTCCTAAGTGGTTTCCAAGTGACCTGAACGATTTTGTACCAACAACTAACTGTGTTGTTCAGTCCTTGTGGTGTATTTACACAGTGGGAAAATATGGTTCATTATTTCACAAACATACATTACAGATTAAGAAATTAATAGTCATCATGACATTTTTGCTCAATTTAACTTGATATCATTAGAAATAATGAGTTTCTAAAAATAAAGTGAAACTTTACTTATGGAAATTCAAACATTATCATCTTTTTTTTTTAATTTCTGTTGAATTTTCAGAGGAGTTCTGTTTTTTATAAGTCAACCATTGGACTAATTCTGAGTTACTATTGAGTATAATAACAAAGGGCTACCTCAAGGCTCAGGCCTTTGATGTGCTCAGGTTGATAATTATTATCCTCTCTTGCTGCTCTCTAAGGCCCATTTTTAGATTATGTTAACAGATTTTTTGCCATTTTCAAGCTGAAATGGCAACCCAAGCATATTTTTTTTTCCTTTTCAGTCTAGTGAATTTACATCTAGGTAAGGTTTTAATTATCTTATGTAAGTACCCTTCTCAAGTTCCTTATTGAAAATCTTCTACAATTTTTCCTAAAGATATTAAAATTTAAAACTGTGAAATAAATACAAAGCAATGGTATTCATAGTATTTCAAACTCAATATTTATTTGCAATGCTTCAAATTCATCTCATCAGCTATTCCCTTGCACGTAATGACTATGGAGGCCTAATTTAAGACTGAGCTGATATATTGTCTTTCTTACATCAAATCTCAGATGTAAATTCCTCTTCAAAGTGATATTTCAGAGCAAAACCACTGCTTTGGAATGGAGAACCTAAAAAATATCCTAAAATCATCTAATGTTTACTATATGATTGTAACAATACTAAGGGGGCACAACATTTGAGGAAAAGGGGACCAAGGAAAAATCTTCATAAGTTGTTGAAATTCCATAAATATATTTTACTTTAATAATACAAATAGGAAATATGAAATGAAAAATCAGCTATTATGTCTTGTATTTTTTCAATGACATCATTATACGTGGAAATATTGTATTGCAATGGTTTTCAACCTTCTTAATGATGTGACTCTTTAATATACTTCCTTATGCTGTGGTGACCCCCAACCATAAAATTATTTTTGTTGCTTCTATATGGCTGTAATTTTGCTACTGTTAAGAAACACGATGTAAACATCTGTGTTTTATGATGGTTTTAGGCAGCTCCTTTGAAAGGGTCCTTAGAACCCCAAAGGAGCAATGGCCATTGAGAATCCTTGTTCTACCACAACGTGTCTGTGCTGTATCTTCCTGTCTGATTTCAGCAGACATCACATAGCTATCTGAGTAAGGTATGCATTCTTCCCCTGTAGATAGTGAAGAACTTTTACAATACTATGTTTCTAAGAAACAATAAACAGAGTATATTGTTTTCCATACAGACTCTGTATAGAAATAAGTAAGATGGAAAAAGTGAAATTCACTTTAGACCATTGTTACATATGTTTAGCTATTTAGGTTTTTATTCAGTGCCTTGAAAATGCTTGTAATACAGTTACTTCTATGTATTCATTTAATGAGGTTTGATTTGATTTGATTTAACAGAAACTATAGTTGAATTAATTAAATAAATAATGCACAGATGCAATCAAAACAAGGCAGTAAAGTAATATGTTGTTTGCCCATAAAGGGCAAATTAAACTCCTGAAGTTGGAACCTATAAATGCATGCTTGTTGGGTTGAGCTCCTGTAACATAATCCAAGTGTACTGAGTTCCTTCAATACATTACTTTCTGGTACTGAGTGAAGGAAATCAGGTGTTCAAGATCCCTAAAGTTTCTGTTTGAAGACAGCTTAAAATTAGAGTGCTCTATTGAAAGGCAGGGAATGCAATGATGGACATCAGCCAAGACTGATATGATAAGATTTAAAGACTTTATGCACTCAAAAAGAACACATACTGTTGTTGTCTCAATTGAAAGTATTGTTTCCAGACTATGTAGATATAAGATAATAAGCATTTTGCATATGCATTGCTCAGTACAATTTGTTGTAGAAGTTCTAGGAAATGGGTATATGTTCTGACTTAGTGACTAAGATGATAACTAGAAATTGGTATTGACCATGCTACAAGTTAGTTTGACTTCATTTTGATTCCAAATAAGTTTTTCATTAATGAAAGTAATTTGTCTGAGCATTAGGAATAGTTGATCCCTATATTGATGCTATATGTAAATTTTAAAAGCAATATCATTGTGTTAATATTAAATTAAGGTGTAGTTTCATTTGTTTAATTGCAACTACATTGCCAATGTAGGTTTGTTGAAAAAAAAAACTTGATAACTTAAGATAGACAATTATCCATAATGAATATTCACCAAAGGTTCAAAGTAAAACATTTTATTTGAAGTGGTCCTATAGAATGATAAAATGTATGGCAAGACTGAATCATGAATCCTCTTAGACAACTGGAGTGTTATTCCTCCCCATCCAGTCTCCTTCAGTATTGTATGTGAGTGGATACTAACCTATGTTTTTCTGGAGCTTGGAAGCACAGTTAGTGAGGGTATTAAACAACATAAAAAGAAAGAATGAGTTAAATTATTTTTTAAAATCTGTTTCCAAGTCTCCATCAAAATTTATTGAATTTGATTAATAAAATATAAGGAATCACTTCTCGGCCTTTTGACTAAGTTCAAGTGTAGTAAAACATCAGGAACATGAATGAAAATGTTCTCAAATGTTATCAAAGGATAAATGATGAATTTTCAGATTTAGACTTTCCAAATCACTTCTCAATATTTTGATGCTTAGTATGTAATGCTGTGACTCCAAAATGTATCCATACTTATTAGTGGTCATTTGAATGACAATGAATCCCATACAGCCATATATTTTAATATTTAGTCCCCACAGAGAAGAACTGTTTGGGAAAGATTTAAAGGTTTTGTTTAGTTGGAGAATGTATGTCACTAGGATGGGGCTTAGATTTTTCAACATTTGATGCCAGATGTAATCTCTCTCTCTCTCGCTCTCTCTCTCTCTCTTGCTCTCTCTCTCACTCTCATTTGATGTCTCATTGTTGTTGTCTGTGGAATAGGAAGCTCACAGCTACTGCTCTAGTGCCATGCCTGTCTTCTTCCCACCATGGTGGTCATAGACTAACCTAAAATTATAAATAATATCTTAATTAAATGATTGCTCTTATGAAAGTTGGCTTAGTCAAGGTGTGTCTCCACAGTAATAGAACAGTGACTAAGACATTATTTTCATTTTTTTTCCTAATATCACAAGAGAGAATGGAACCAGTATTGAGGACAATCATCCTCTATGTTTGCAGCTAGAAGAGCTGATGTGTTTCTAACACTCTGTTTACAATTTTGCGTCTGTGGTTGGTACAACACAGAGACTGGTATCAATGTTTTTTCATTAATAATAAAGTGAATTTGAGCTGAAAAATCATTCTACAGATAGTTTTCCAGCAGCCTTGTATGCGTTCTTTGTTTTAGGATATACTTAAATTATTGGAGATTGCATAAAGACAAATCTGTAACTAGGTTGGTTAATTTAATTTTATGGCAAAAACACCTGTTTATTTTTCCCTTATCAATGTTTATCACCTTAGCACTACCCAGTGCTGTATAACATGCAAAATTATGTCCTTTCTGCTCCTCATTGTCATCTTTACCTGTCATGGGGTCATAACTATGTACACATAGAAATAACATCAAAGGCCAGATTATCACTATGAAAATAAAACTGATTATCCTATTATTTTCACTCCTTGACTTCAGTGCAATTTAATAATGTAATGGAATTACATGATTATATATATTTGACAGTTCTTAGCTTTATGGGGTTTTTTTTGTTTTGTTTTTGTGGTGGGAGCTAGACATAAAATCATCAAATAGGTGAAGCATTTGAGAATTATTTTCAGACCTTTATTACCCGTGCAAATTACAAGCTGAATGTTCAGTTTCATTCATGATGATTAGTTGATAACACACATATTTAGCTAGGCCATCTTTCCAAAACATATTGCTAACTCTACAAATTAAGTAACCATGATGAGAACAGCTTCACTTGCAGGTGTCTTAATTGTTCTGTATGAAAATAATTAAAAGGAACAATATACTGTTGGCACATTTCTACGTACTGTGAGCAAATTGTTATGAACACATGTTGCCACGGACAGGATTCGTTGTGGGGATCTCTTGTTCCGCAGGATGAGAGTTCTGGACAGGTGGGCAAAAAAAAATTGGTGAGTGACAAACAGAGTCGACACAAGGAAGTGCTGAGTCTGAGTGTATTTCTTAAAAATGGCTTCAGGCTTTTACAGTTTTACAAAAAAAAAGAAATGAAAAATCTGGCAGCTCAGCAGTTGAGGTACATCTGAGGCCACCTGAAACATAGTGGGTCTAAAGCAGCCACCTCTTCTGGACAGGTGCTGTAACCCACCCCTCACCCCCAGGGCCCAAGCACTCTTGGGGGAGGGTTGGGGCGGGGCCTGCGGACTGCATGAGGCTCAAATGCTCTGCCTCAAATCAGAATTTATAAGTATAAGTCTAAGTCCTTCGCACAAAGTGAAAACCAGGCTTATATAGTATACAGAAAACAGAGCAAATGACAAAAGTCATGTGGGCAGGTGAGGGCCACATCAAAGTCAGTAAGATCAGACAGCAAGACAGAAGTCATGTAGGCAAGTGACAGTCACATCAAGATCAGTAGGATCAGGCATCCAGGTGTGAAGCAGAAGAGCAGTGGCAATCCCAAACTAATTTTCTGGGTCTGCTAGGGGCAAGCACCAGGAAGTCTCAATCTAGCAGTTCCTAAAAATGTCCTTAAGTGAAGGGAGCCCTTCAATTACTCTCTGGTATGTAAAACAATTCTGTCTACTGTGGAACTGCCCTGAGAATTCTATGTTTACAGTAAGCAATAGAGTCTGACCTGTGTTGCTAACTCTGAGGACACTCTGTCTCATAAGACAGCTTCCTTTTGAGAAATTCCAAGCTAACAACAACTTGGTAATACATTAGGATATATTGGAATGCTGTGCTGGCCAGGGAACAATGACCAATCTTAAGTTTTAGCCATTTACGAATCATTTCTTGGGGTACCTTTATGCCTGAATAAGAAGGCATATTGATGATTGGAGAGACTAATCTGGAACACGTCTGAGTTAGGAGATGTCAATGACTAACTGAATACCCAGGAGGCACAAATTCCCTTTGAAGTCATAATACCTTTTGTCCATGATCAGGCTTTCAACCCTGATACCTCAGACTTTACTGAAGTAGATGAGTGAGTGTGGTAACATAACTATCAACTGAGATTTTATGGGGGGAAAGGTTGAATATTGTGATGCACTATAAACCTTTTGAGGATCAGAGCCAAAGGAAATAATAATGATACAAAAATAAAAGATATGATCATTAATATCAGAAAATATCATACAACCTTAAATGATCAAATAAGGTAAATTTTCATATGGCTCTACTCTATGTTCTTCCATGAATGTAGGTTACTTAGGCCTATTGAATATGTTTCTACCTTATAGTTAAGAAGCAATAAGTAATATAATCTTTATTTAGATAACAGAAATTTGTGCAATGTTAGGCAACCTCAATAATGATGTTGATCAAATAACTTTTATATCACAATACTAAAACCCTAACAATTTTAATACTATATGATATCAAAATATTTAGAGAAAAGTTTTGACATAGTACATTTAACTGAAAGAGCTTCCAATCTTTACAAAGGAAATGGAATGTGAATAATCTACATTAGGAGCCTTATAGAAAAACACATTTGAGAAATAAGTTTCTGCAAGCCCAAGAAAAGCCATGAATAAGTCCCTGTCCCTCTTCCTCTGTGAAATCTTATTTGAGGGCTATGGGTTGTAGTATATATATTCATTGTAGAAATAAGCAAAATGAAGTTCAACTTATGTTTTGAGATGTGGTCAGTGCTAAACTGAAGCTCATTGATTCACGTATCCTGGATGACTCACAAGTGCTAAGAATATACCTGTCCCTTTTTTCCTGAAATTAAGGCATATAGCATTATGTGTAGCACTTTTTTATATCATCCAGATATACAAACACTGGTCCTATCATTTGCTTAGTATCTTTGTCAAGGTTTCTATTCCTGCACAAATATCATGACCAAGAAGCAAGATGAAGAGGAAAGGGTTTATTCAACTTACACTACAACACTGCTGTTCATCACCAAAGGAAGTCAAGCAGGTCAGGAAGCAGGAGCCCATGCAGAGGCCATGTAGGGATGTTCCTTACAGGCTTGGTTCCCCTTTGCTTCCCCTCAGCTTGCTTTCTTATAGAACCCAAGACTACCATCCCAAGGATGGTGCCACCCACAAGAGGCCCTTCCCACTTGGTCACTAATTGAGAAAATGCCTTACAGTTGGATCTCATGGAGGCATTTCTTCAACTGAAACTCCTTTCTCTGTGATAAATCCAGCTTGTGTCAAGTTGGCAAAAAGCCAGCCTGTACAATTGACCCCTTGTCAACTTGACACATAAACGCATCACTGTTCAGCCTCAACCCTTACTTACTTGTTCATCTCCAAGATCAAAATAACTTTAATAATTCTGACAGTCTTTTCAAATTCTTAAAATTTCAATCCCTTTAAAATATCCAATCTCTTTAAAATTCAAAGTCCTTTTACAATTAAAAGGCTCTTAACTCACTAAGGATGATATTCTCCACATCCATCTATTTCCCTAAGAATTTCATAAATTCATTGTTTTTAATAGCTGAGTAGTACCCCATTATGTAGATGTACCACAGTTTCTGTATCCATTCCTCTGTTGAGGGACTTCTGGGTTGTTTCCAGTTTCTGGCTATTATAAATAAGGCTGCTATGAACATTGTGGAACATATGTCCTTATTACATGTTAGAGCATCTTCTGGATATATGCCTAGGAATGGTATAGCTGGGTCTTCTGGTAATACTATGTCCAATTTCTGGAGAAACCGCCAAACTGATTTCCAGAGTGGTTGTACCAGCTTGCAGTATGCACTCTCTGATGAGTAGATATTAGCCCAGAAGATCAGAATACACAAAGTACAATTCACAAAGCACAAGAAACCCAAGAAGAGGGAAAACCAAAGTGTGAATAGTTCATTCCTTCTTAAAGGGGGGAACAAAATACCCATGGAAGGAGTTGCAGAGACTAGCTATGGAGCAGAGACTGAAGAAAGGACAATCCAGATACTGATCCACCTGGGAATCCTTCCCATATTCAATCATCAAATCCACACACATCTTATGGATGATGGCAAGTGCTGTCTGAAAGGAGCTTGATATAGCTGTGTCCTGAGAGACTCTGACAGCACCTGACTAATACAGAAGTAGAGGCTCACAGCTATCCATTGGACTGAGTACAGGGTCCCCAGTGAAGGACCTAGAGAAAGGACCCAAGGAGCTGAAGGGTTTGCAGCCCCTTAGGAAGAAAAACAATATGAACTAACTAGTAAGCTCAGAGCTCCCAGGGACTAAACCACCAATCAAAGAGTACACAGGGTGGGACTAATGGCTCTAGAAGCATATGTAGCAGAGGATGTCCAAGTCGGTCATCAATGGGAGGAGAGGTCCTTGGCCTTGTGAAGGTTCTACGCCCCAAATAGGAGAATGCCAGGGCCAGGAAGCAGGAGAGGGTGGGTTGGGGAGCAGGGTCAGGGGGAAAGGAACAGGGTTTTTTGCTTGTTTGTTTTTAGGTTTTTTTTTTTACTTTTATTTTTATTTTATTTTATTTTATTTTTATTTTTATTTTTTGGAGGGGAAACTGGGAAAGGAGATATCATATGACATGTAAAGAAAGAAAATATTTAATAAAAAAGTCTCTTAACTGTGGGCTCCACTAAATACTTTATTCCTTCAGGAGGGAAAAATATCAGGGCACAGTCACAATCAAAAGCAAAATCAAAGTCCAACAGTCCAATATTTGGGATCCACTCATGATCTTCTGCATTCCTCCAAGGGCTTTGTCACTCCTCCAGCCCTGCCCTTTGTAGCACACACCTTGTCTTCTAGGCTCCAGATGCCTATACTCCACTGCTGCTGCTGTTCTTGGTTGTCATCTCATGGTACTGGCATCTCTAAAACACGGTCTTCTGCTGTAACTAGGTTTCACCAATAGCTTTTCATAGGCTTTCTTCATGGTGCCAAGTCTCATCTCCTTTGCATGATCCCTTCAGTCCTGGGCCATCAATTGCAACTGAGCCTGTACCTTCACCAATGGCCTTCCATGGGCTCTCACTGTGCTGAGCCTCAGCTGCTCTTCATAACCCCTTCATGTTTTAAAACCAGTACCACCTGTGTGATGTTTACACATTACCAAGTCCTGCTACAGCACAAGGTACAACTTTGGCTATCTCTGGAACACAACCTCTATGCTCTCAGAAAGCACTTCCCAGAAGATGTCACCACAGTGATGCTGGTCTTGTCTTAATCACCACTAATTTCTTAGCTCCAGCTAATCAGCATCAATATTCCCAGTAATGCAAAGGTTTTGCTTTAGTAGTTCTGGTGTCTTGTTAATTACAACTTATTCTTCAGCCCTAGCTAACTAAAACTACAGAATCTTCACGAAAAAAACACCATGACCATGATAAGAGTTTTTAATCTTCCCTCTGAAATTTCACAAGCCAGGCCTCCATCTTCTGCACTGTTCTCAGCATGATCTTCCAAGATCCTACAGAACATCCCACAGAGTTCTTAACTAATGGCTCTTCTAGCTCAAAGTTCCAAAATCCTTCCACAGTCCTCCCCAAAACATGGTCAGGTTGTCACAGGAATACCCCACTATGCTGGTACCAATTTGTCTTAGTCAAGATTTCCATTCCTGCACAAACATCATAACCAAGAAGCAAGTTGGGGAGGAAAGGCTTTATTCAGCTTACACTTCCAGATTGTTGTTCATCACCAAAGGAAGTTAGATCTGGAACTCAAGCAGGTCAGGAAGCAGGAGCTGATGCAGAGGCCATGGAGGGACATTCCTTACTGTTTTGCTTCCCCATGGCTTTCTCAGCTTGCTTTCTTGTAGAGACCAAGACTATCAGCTCAGAGATGTGTGGTCCGCGATATCTTCCTGCCAGCAGGAATACACAGACACACACACAGGATCCTTCTACAGCACCTTTATTACCATGTGGCGAGGAGAGGGCGAACCTCGGACAAAGCACCGTTTACATACACCCTGGAGCGGCGTGTTTATCTCTGATTGGCTGTTTGCTCATTACCTCATGAGACGCCTCGGGATAGGCTGTGACTTGGCGCGTTTTGGCCCTAGCACATGCGCAGATGGGCTGAGACTTAGTGCGCTCTGGCCCTAGGCACATGCGCAGTCTATGTGCTAAGGGAAGAAGAAACCGGATGCCGGCGCCATCTTGTAATGGAGGCTGCCGGCCTAGTGTGGCTCTCTACAGAGATGGTACCACCCACAAGGGGCCCTCCCCCCTTGCTCACTAATTGAGAAAATGCCTTACAATTGGATCTCATAGAGGCATTTCTTCAACTGAAACTCCTTTCTTTGTGATAACTCCAGCTTGTGTCAAGTTGACACAAAACCAGCTAGTAAGCACATTATTAACTGAACTCATTCCCCAAATTACACAATGTGTAATTATTAAGAGTCCAAGGTAAATATTTGTAAAATTTTGATACAGTATTTACTTTGAACTTAATGTAAATAATATTATATAGATTAAGGTCAAAAGAAAAATTATGTTATTACTAATCTTGTCATACCTCTGAAAGAAAGATCTGCAACATTGATTTACTTTTGTTCCATTATTTCATCTCAACAGATACATCATTGACAACTTCTGTCAATGCTGTGGTCTTAAAGGGTAAAATGTGCATTTGGTACTATGTGAATGCCCTTTCTCTTTTCTTCTGTTATGTCCTGTTGGCTTCTAGCTTCTCTACTTGTTATTCATATAGTCCTGTGTTTTTTCTCGACATTTAAGTAACTTAATTTTGTTTGCTTGGAATACATAGCATAATGGAGTCTGCCAACATATATTGCCATTACTTGGCAAGGCATCAGCAAGGTCACCTGAACTGAATTGTGTTGAGGATATCATACAAATGTACAACAATGACAAGAAAAAGAATACCATTCCTGTAATAGAGAAATTTCTACTGTTTCAGTTTTTTAAGTGAAGTGATTTAAAAGTGTTCTAAATGCTTGCAAATATACCAAGCTAAACTATGATGAATTTATTTCTAACATTTTCTCCTTTATAATATTCCTTCTATAATAAAAATGCATAGTGTAGTCTAAGGTAATTCCATATTTTTTAAGCATGAGGTCATGTTTCTCTGTCTGAATGACCTACTTCACATTTTCTTTCATATCATATCTTTCATATCAACATTGCACTTGTTTATACACTTCTGTTCATTCCCCATAACAGGAGGCCACTAACACAGTTATTTCTTTTAAAAGGTGATAAAAACAAAACTTGGAAATATGCCCTTCATGTGAAAAGGAACTATGTACATCAAAATAGTAAAGCAAGTGAGGTGAGCTTCCCAATGGTGAAATACAGTACTACTACATTTTTTCTTTAAAGAAAGCCTTAATATATTAAATATCAATTTGAGTAATTGTTGTAATCTGCCTAATTGACATAAAGCTGAGAAAGTATGGAATATTCTATGTCAAATAAATACCTATAGAGAGATGATAATAATATAATAAAATAAATTTACACAATGTGGTAAATTTTAAAGAAATATATAATGAAAATTCTCATTTATAAAACTAAAAATCATATTGATACAGAATGATATTTATAATTTTTTCATTAGTAAAATGCTTTTTCTGCATCTTGTTAGTCATTAATTATACCAGAAAGTACATTTATATGCTACATTTCAAGCATGAATGAATTAGTAAAGATTAATAATGTGGGCATTATAAACATCATTTTATAATGGAGTATTAATCAGAAAATTACCTACTGTGTCCTAAACATTAGATAAGGTGTTTTTTCCTCTGGAAACAATTAAAAAAAGAAGCTTATAATGTATGTATTTGTGTGTGTGTGTGTGTGTGTGTGTGTGTGTGTGTGTGATTTATTGTTAGAAATTTCATAGATGTACACAAATCAGTTTAATTACATATATTCTGTACATTCCCTCTAACCAACTTCTGCCCCTGCATCACAATATATCTGCCTTCCAATTTTATGTCTTATTTTTAGTCTGCTTTTTAATTCCTTGAAAATTCTATGCTTTGATATAAGGTCTTTTCACCGTAACTATCCAAGCAGTGCCCCATTGAACTACCTCCAGGATAACCACCACATCTTTCTACCAACTTTGGTCTTTTGTTTATTTGTTTTATTGTTTTTATTATCCTGCAACATGTTTTTATTTTATTAATAACTACTCTGTTCAATTAGTTCTGCCTGTGTAAACATGTGAGTCAGAACATATTTTTCCATGACAACAAGGAAAATTCTGTCTGTCTGTGTGTGTCTCTCTCTTTCTCTTTCTCTCTCTCTCTTTGTGCGTGTGCGTGTGTGTGTGTGTGTGTGTGTGTGTGTGTGTGTGTACAGGATTAGGGCTTACACATTCCTTCCTTACCCATCCTGTTCATTTAACTGGCATGGTGTAACCAAAGCTGAGAGCAGAAGATATTTATTACTATTTCAAAGGTAGGTAAAGCATAGCTGTATTATTTAAGTTTATATGATTTTGAGTAAAAATTCATGGTCAGAGAAATTTACAGAAGAAAAAAGAGTTATTTTGTATTTGTGTTCTAAAGCAATAAAAGTTTCATAAATAACAAAGGACGAGAGTTCCACATCCTGGTGTGCACGGCTCCCCCAGGAGATACCTGTTCTCCCAGGAGTGCTTTCATGCTCAGGATTAGAGGTGAGATAGCTACTTTTTTCCCAGTAACTGTCTGGAGCTGGGTGGCAAGGAGCACTCTGGGTGTAAGAACTGTGGAGCAGCTGGGACAGGATACTTCTGGTTGTCATCTGTACCCAGAGCTTGGGGTGTTCCAGAGCCCTCTGTACACAAGTTCCAACTGGAGATAGCTGGTCTCCAAGGAGTGCTGACACAGGTTTACAGACCCACAGAAGGAACAAGCTATAGCCAGAGACAGCAAGAACATCTAACAGCAAAAATAACTAAATGGCAAAAGGCAAATGCAAGGATCTTACCAACAGACACTAAGACTACTTGGCATCAACAGAACCTGAAGTAATAAATTGAAAAACAATGTTCATGGAATGTAGAAATAAAGATAAAAATAAGACTTTTAAGGAAGAAATAATAAGCAAAATTACTTATAGTAAAGAAATCTGCTTGTACAAGAAAAACAAAGTCTTTAAAGGTTAGGAGGGCTGGGATGAACTAAAAGCTGACCAGAACATAAAATAACTGATAAGACCTGTAAGAACAAGATTAGATGTTCTACCCCTCCCTGTACTGAACTCTAAAGAACACACTGACCCCACCCACTAAAATTTCAGATCTTTCCAGATCAAACCATTCCAGGGCTTTCCAGGTACAAGAGTTAGGTAAGGGAGCAAATGTGCCAAGAGCAGCCCCCTTGTACAAGCCAACCAATGCCTGAAGAGATTCTTTTTATGATACTGGACCAATCAGAATAAGCCAACTAGCCCTGTTACCTCTGTAAATTATAAAAAGTGTATGCTTTCTGAGTTCAGGGTTACCTCTTCCTACTTGGAAGAGCAACCCCATGTGCATTGGCCATCAATAAACCTCATGTTATTGCAGCAATCTGTTGTCAAGCTGTGATTTGTGGGGAAGCACATTTGGGCTAAGACTCTCTGAGGCTCTCACAGAGTCTTACCAACCCAGTTCTCCCACCACAGCAAGTCCTGGACAATACAACAGAAAAGCAAGATATGGATTTAAAAATCACATTTCATGATGCTGATAGAGGATTTTAAGAACATAAATAACTCCCTTAAAGAAATACAGGAGAACACACATAAACAGATGCAAGCCCTTAAAGAGGAAACACAAAAATCCCTTAGAAAATTACTGAAGAACACAACCAAACAGGTGAAGGAATTGAACAAAACCATTCAGGATCTAAAACGGGAAGTAGAAAAAAATAAAGAAATCACAAAGGGAGACAACTCTGGATATAGAAAACCTAGGAAATAGATCAGGAGCCACAGATGCAAGCACCACCAACAGAATACAAGATATAGAAGAGAGAATCTCAGGTGCAGAAGATACCATAGAAAACATTGACATCACAGTCAAAGAAAATACAAAATGTAAAAAAAGATCCTAATTCAAAACATCCAGGAAACCTAGCACACAATGAGAAGATCAAGCCTAAGGATAATAGGGATAGAAGAGAATGAAAATTCCCAACTTAAAGGTCCAATAAATATCTTTAACAAAATCGTAGAAGAAAACTTCCCTAAGCTAAAGAAAGTAACACCCATGAACATACAAAGCCTACAGAATGCATAATAGACTGGATCAGAAAAGAAATTCCTCTTGTCACATAATAATCAAAACACCAAATGCACAAAACAAAGAAAGAATATTAAAAGCAGTAAGGGAAAAAGGTCAAGTAACATATAAAGGCAGAACTATCAGAATTACACCAGACTTCTCACCAGAGATTCTGAAAGCCAGAAGATTCAGGGCAGACATCATACAGACTCTGAAAGAACAAAAATGCAAGCCCAGGCTACTATACTGAGTAAAACTCTGAATAACCATATATGGAGAAACTAAGATATTCCATGACAAAAACAAATTTACATAAAACCCAGCCCTTCAATGGATAGCAAATGGAAAACTCCAATAAAAGGAGGGAAACTACACCCAAGAAGAAGCAAGAATATAATCTTCTTCTAACAATCCAAAAAGAAGATAGCAAAACAAAACAAAACAAAACAAAACAAAACACAAAAAACAATAATCCCACCACTAAAAACAAAAATAACAAGAAGTAACAATCTTTTTTCCTTAATCCCTCTTAATATCAATGACCTCAATTCCCAAATAGAAAGGCATAGACTAGCAGACTGGATAAGTAAATAGGGACCAAAATTTTGCTCCATACAGGAAGCCCTCCTCAGTGACAAAGACAGACACTACCTCAGAATAAAAGGCTGGAAAACAAATCTCCAAGCAAATGGTCCCAAGAAACAAGTTGGAGTAGCCATTCTAATATTTTACAAAATTGACTTTCAACCTAAAGTTATCAAAAAAGATAAGGAAGGACATTTCGTACTCATCAAGGAAAAAAAATCTACCAGGAAGAACTCTCTATTCTGAACATCTATGCTCCTAATGGAAGGGCACCCACATTCATAAAAGAAACTTTACTAAAGCTCAAACCACACATTGAAGTGCATACAATAATAGTGGGAATCTTCAATATCCCGCTCTCAGCAATGGACAGATCATTAAAACAGAAACTAATCAGAGACACAGTGAGACTAACAGAAGTTATGAACCAAATGTATTTAATAGATATCTATAGAACATTTTATCCTAAAACAAAAGGGTATACCTTCTTCTCAGCACCTCATGGTACCTTCTTCAAAATTAACCTTATAATTTGTCACAAATCAAGTCTCAACAGATACAAAAAGATTGAAATAATCTCATGCATCCTATCAGATCACCAATATTGCTCCTCAATAACATAAATAATAGAAAGCCTAAATACATGTGGAAGCTGAACAACACTGTACTCAATGATAACTTAGTCAAGGAAGAAATAAAAAAAAACTTAAAGACTTTTTAGAGTTTAATGAAAATGAAGCCACAACATATTCAAACTTATATGACATAAGGAAAGCAGTCCTAAGAGGAAAACTCATAGCTCTGAGTCCCCCTAAAAAGAAACTGGAGAGAGCATACACTAGCATTTTGACAGCACATCTGAAAGCTCTTGAATAAAAAGAAGCAAATAGACCCAAGAGGGGTAGAAGGTAGAAAATAATCAAACTCAGGGATGAAATCAACCAAGTGGAAACAAAAAGAACTCTACAAAGAATCAACCAGGCCAGGAAGTAGTGGTGAACACCTTTAATCCCAGCACTAGGGAGGCCCAGGCTGGCAGATTTCTGAGTTCAAGGCCAGCCTGGTATACAGAGTGAGTTCCAGGAAAGATAGAGTTACAAAGAGGAACACAGTTGTTAAGAGAGAGAGAGAGAGAGAGAGAGAGAGAGAGAGAGAGAGAGAGAGA
>JADRCD010078988.1:0-14516 GCA_019843815.1 Montemys delectorum | reverse complement strand
AGAGAGAGAGAGAGAGAGAGAGAGAGAGAGAGAGAGAGAGAGAGAGATTCTCTCCAGTGACTTTCTAAGGCAGGACAAACCAGGAGGCACAGGCCTCAAGAGTTGCAGGGGAGGCTCAGGGTGTCAGGGATAGGATCATCTCAGCTTCTGAATGACAGAGCTGGATCAAGGACCATCTCTGCCCCTTCCCTGCTAGTGGAGGGCCTGCCTCCAGGACTTGCTTTAACCAAGAGACTCAGGTGGGACCAGCAGGGAGGCACAGGCCTCAAAAGTCTCAGAGGAGTTGCAAGGCTGCAGGGACAGGACAAGCTCTAGTCAGAGATACTAAGCATTTATCAGCAGAGATCAAGAGATGGCAAAAGGCAAATGCAAGAATCCTACCAACAGAAACCAAGACTTCTTGACTTCATCAGAACCTAGTACTCCCACCACAGCAAGTCCTGGATATCCCAAAATACCAGAACAGCAAGATTTGGATCTAAAATCATATCTCACAATGCTGATATAGGAGCTTAAAAAAGACATGAATAACTCCCTTAAAGAAATACAGGAGAACACAGGTAAAGAGGTACAAGCACTTAAAGAGGAAACAAAAAAAAATCATAAAGAATTACAGGAGATCACAAGTAAACAAGTAGAAGCACTTAAAGAGCAAACTCAAAAATCCCTTAAGGAAATGCAGAAAAACACAAACAAACAGGTGAAGGAACTGAGTAAAACCATTCAGGACCTAAAAATGGAAGAAGAAACAATAAAGAAATCACAAAAGGAGACAACTGTGGAGTTAGAAATCTTAGGAAAAAAGTCAGGAAACATAGATGCAAGCATCACCAACAGAATGCAAGAGATAGAAGAGAGAATCTCAGGGGCAGAATATAACATAGACAACATTGACAGAATAGTCAAAGAAAATGGAAAATGCAAAAAGACCCTAACCCAAAACTTCCAGAAAAATCCAGGACACAATGAGAAGACCAAACCTAACGATAATAGGTATAGAAGAGAGTGAAGACCTCCAACTTAAAGGGCCAGTAAATATCTTCAACAAAATTATAGAAGAAAACTTCCCTAACCTAAAGAAAGAGATGCCTGTGAACATACAAGAAGCCTATAGAACTACAAATAGACTGGACCAGAAAAGAAATTCCTCCTGCCACATAATAGTCAAAACACCAAATGCACAAAACAAAGAAAGAATACTAAAAGCAGTAAGGGAAAAAGTCAAGTAACATATAAAGGCAGGCCTATAAGAATTACACCAGACTTCTCATCAGAGACTATGAAAGCTAGAGGATCCTGGACAGATGTGATACAGACCATAAGAGAACACAAATGCCAGCCTAGACTACTATACTGAGCAAAACTCTCAATCACCATAGATGGAGAAACCAAAGTATTCCATGACAAAACCAAATTCACACAATATGTTTCCACAAATCCAGCCCTTCAAAGGGTAATAAATGGAAAACTCCAACACAAGGAGGGGAACTACATACCTGAAAAAGCAAAAATGTAATCTTCCAACAAAACTAATAGAAGATAGAGACATGAATGGAATGCCAGCTCTAACTACAAAACTAACAAAAAGCAACAATTACTTTTCCTTAATATCTATTAAGATCAATGGACTCAATTCACCAATAAAAAGACATAGACTATAAGAGTGAGTATGTAAACAGGACCTAACATTTTGCTGCATACAAAAACACACCTCAGTAACAAAGACAGACACTAACTCAAAATAAAAGGATGGAAAACAATTCTCCAGGTCAATGGTACCAAGAAAAAAGCTGGAGTAGCCATTCTAATATCGAATAAAATCGACTTTCACCCTAAAGTGATCAAAAAAGATAAAGAGGGACAATTCATATTCATCAAAGGTATGATCTACCAAGATAAACTCTCAATTCTGAACCTGTATGCTTCAAATGCCAGAGCATCTACATTCATAAAAGAAAATTTACTAAAGCTCAAAGCACATATTATAACACACACAATAGTAGTGGGAGACTTCAACACCCCACTCTGTGCAATGGACAGATCATGGAAACAGAAACTAAACAAGGACAGAGTGAGACTAACAGAAGTCATGAAACAAATGGATTTAACAGATATCTACAGAACTTTTTATCCTAAAACAAAAGGATATACCTTCTTCTCAGCACCTCATGGTACCTTCTAAAAATTTACCATATAATTGGTCACAAATCAGGCCTCCACAGATACAAGAGGATTGAAATAATTTCTTGTATCCTACCAGATTACCATGGTCTAAGGCTGCTCCTCAATAACAACATAAACAATAGAATAACCACATGCACATGGAAGTGTTGTTGTTAAGTCTTCCTGACTTGGTCAAGGAAGAAATAAAGAAAGAAATCAAAAACTTTCTAGAGTTTAACGAAAATGAAGCCACAACATACTCAAACCTATGGGACACAATGAAAGCAGTCCTAAGAGGAAAACTCCTAGCTTTAAGTGCCTCCAAAAAGGAAGTGGGGAGAGCATACACCATCAATTTACAGCACAACTGAAAGTGCTAGAACAAAAAGAAACAAATTCACCCAAGAGGAGTCAAAGGCAGGAAATAATCAAACTCAGGGCTGAAATCAACCAAATAGAAACAAAAAACTATACAAAGAATCAACCAAACCAGGAGCTGCTTCTTTGAGAAAGTCAACAAAATAGATAAACCCTTAGCCAGACTAACTAGGGGACACATAGATAGTTTACTAATCAACAAGATCAGAAATGAAAAAGGAGACATAACAACAGACACTGAGGAAATCCAAAATATCATGAGATCCTACTACAAAAGCCTATACTCAACAAAACTGGAAAACCTGGATGAAATGGACAATTTTCTAGACAGATACCAGGTACCAAAATTAAATCAAGATCAGATCAATGATCTAAACAGTCCCATATCTCCTAATGAAATAGAAACAGTCACTAATAGTCTCCCAACCAAAAAAAGCCCAGGACCAGATGGTTTTAGTGCAGAGTTTTATCAAACCTTCAAAGAAGACCTAATACCAATACTCAAACAATTCCAGAAAATAGAAATGGAAGGTACTGTACCCAATTCTTTATAAGAAGCCACAATTATTCTTATACCTAAATCACACAAAGACTTAACAAAGGAAGGAACTTCAGACCAATTTCCCTTATGAATATCGATGCAAAAATACTCAATAAAAATATTGCAAACAGAATTCCAGAACACATCAAAATAATCATCATTATGATAAAGTAGGCTTCATACCAGGGATAAAGGGATGGTTCAATATTTGGAAATCCATCAACTTAATTCACTACATAAACAAACTCACAGAAAAAAACATATGATCATCTCACTAGATGTGGAGAAAGCATTTGACAAAATCAAACATTCCTTCATGATAAAAGCCTTGGAAAGATCAGGAATTCAAGGCCCATACTTGAACATAGTAAAAGCAATATACAGAAAACCAGTAGCCAACATCAAATTAAATGGAGAGAAACTTGAAGCAATCCCACTAAAATCAGGTACTAGACAAGGCTGCCCACTCACTCCCTACCTAGTCAATATTGTACTTGAAGTTCTAGCCAGAGCAATTAGGCAAAAAAAGGAGGTCAAAGGTATATGATTTCTAAAGGAAGAAGTCAAATTATCACTATTTGATGATGATATGATAGTATACTAAAGTGACCCCAAAAATTCCACCAGAGAGCTCCTAAACCTGATAAACAACTTCAGCAAAGTAGCTGGATATAAAATTAACTCAAGCAAATCAGAGGCTTTCCTCTACACAAAGGATAAACAGGCTGAGAAAGAAATTCAGGAAAAAACACCCTTCACAATAATTACAAGTAATATAAAATACCTCAGAGTAACTCTAACTAAGCAAGTAAAAGATTTCTTTGACAAGAACTTCAAGTCTCTGAAGAAGGAAATTGAAGAAGATCTTAGAAGATGGAAAAATCTCCCATTCTCATGAATTGGGAAGATTAATATAGTAAAAATGGCCATCTTACTGAAGGCAATCTAGAGATTCAATACAATCCCCATCAAAATTCCACCTCAATTCTTCACAGACTTAGAAGGAGCAATTTGCAAATTCATCAGGAACATCAAAAGACCCAGGATAGCCAAAACTATTCTCAACAATAAAAGAACCTCTGGTGGAATCACAATCCTGGACCTTAAGCTGTACTGCAGAGCAATTGTGGTAAAAAGGGCATGGTATTGGTACAGTGACAGGCAAGTAGATCAAGGGAACAGAATTGAAGACCCAGAAATGAACCTATGCACCTATGGTCACTTGATCTTTGACAAAGGAGCTAAAACCATACAGTGGAAAAAAGACAGCATTTTCAATGAATGGTGTTGGCTCAACTGGTGGTTGCATGTAGAAGCATGCAAATTGATCGATTCCTATCTCCTTGTACAAAGTTCAAGTCAAAGTGGATCAGGGACCTCCACATCAAACCAGAGACATTGAAACTAATACAAAATAAAGTGAGGAAGAACCTTGAGCAAATAGGCACAGGGGAAAATTTCCTGAAGAGAATGCCAATAGCTTCTGCTCTAAGATCAAAAATTGACAAATGGGACCTCTTAAAGTTGCAAAGCTTCTGTAAGGCAAAAGACAATGTCAATAGGACAAAAATGGCAACCAACAAATTGGGAAAAGATCTTTAACAACCCTATATCTGATAGAGGGCTAATATCCAATGTATACAAAGAGCTCAAGAAGTTAGACTCCAGAGAACCAAATAACCCTATTTAAAAAATTGGGTATAGAGCTAACCAAAGAATTCTCAACTGATATACACCAAATGGCTGAGAAACACCTAAAGAAATGTTCAACATTATTAGTCATCAGGGAAATGCAAATCAAAACAACTCTGAGATTCCACCTCACACCAGTCAGATTGGCTAGGATAAAAGACACAGGTGACAGCACATGCTGGAGAGGTTGTGGAGAAAGAGGAACACTACTTCATTGCTGGTGGGATTGCATACTGGTACAACCACTCTCGAAATCAGTGTTGTGGTTCCTCCGGAAATTGGACATAGTTCTACCAGAGGACACAGCTATACCACTCCTGGGCATATACCCAGAAGATGCTCCAACATGTAGTAAGGACACATGCTCCACCATGTTCATAGCAGCCTTATTTATTATAGCCAGAAACTGGAAACAACCTAGATATTCCTCAACAGAGTAATGGATACAGAAACTGTTGTACATCTACACAATGGAGTACTACTCAGCTATTAAAAACAATGAATTTATGAAATTCTTAGGGAAATGAATGGATCTGGAGAGTATCATCCTGAGTGAAGTAACCCAATCACAAAAGAACACACATGGTATGCATTCTCTGATAAGTGGTTATTAGTCCAGAAGTTTGGAATACAGAAAGAAGAACCCACAAACCACAAGAAACCTAAGAAGAAGGACGACCAAAAGATGGACATTTCATTCCTTCTTAAAAGGGGGAACCAAATACCCACCGAAGGAGTTCCAGAGATTAACTATGGAGCAGAGACTGAAGGAAGGACAAGCAAGCCTAAATGTAGCTATCTCCTGATAGGCTCTGACAACACCTGACTAATACAGATGTAGAGGCTTACAGCCATTCATTGAACTGAGTACTTGGTCCCCAATGAAGGAGTTAGAGAAAGGATCTATGGAGCTGAAGGGTTTGCAGCCCCTTAGGACAAACAACAATATGAACTAACTAGTACCCTCAGAGCTCCCAGGGACCCAACCACCAACCAAGGACTATATATGGTGGGACTGAATGTTTTGGCAGCATATGTATAGTAGAGGATTGCAAATTCGATCATCAATAGGAGGAGAGGACCTCGGCCTTGTGAGAATTTTGTGCCACAGTGTGGGGGAGTGCCAGGGCCAATAGTGGGAGAGGGTAGGGTGGTAGACTTGGGGAGGAGGGAGGCAATAGGGGTTTGTTCTTGTTGTTTTTGTTTGTTTGTTTGTTTTTTGGAGGGGAAACTGGGAAAGGAGAAATTTACATGTAAGTAAAGAAAATATCTAATAAAAAAAAAATAAGTGTCAAAAAAAAAAAAAAAGAAAAGAAAAGAAAAAGAATCAACCAAACCAGCAAACCAGGAGCTGATACTTTGATAAAAATTGACAATATATATATATATATATGTATATATATATATATATATATATATACACACACCCTTGGCAGGCTAACTACATGGTACAAAGACAGTTTCCTCATTAACAAAATAAGAAATGAAAAGAGAGACATAACAACAGAAACAGTGGAAATCCCTGGTTGGTGGTGGCGCATGCCTTTAATTCCAGCACTTGGGAGGCAGAGGCAGGTGGATTTCTGAGTTCGAGGCCAGCCTGGTCTACAGAGTGAGTTCCAGGACAGCCAGGGCTACACAGAGAAACCCTGTCTCGAAAAACCAAAAAAGAAAAAAGAAAAAGAAACAGAAGAAATTCAAAAAAATCATCAGATAATACTACAAAAGCCTATAATCGAGAAAATTGGAAAATCTGGATAAAATGCACAATTTTCTAGACAGATATCAGGTACCAAAGTTAAATCAGGATCAGATAAATTATCTAAACAGTCCCATATCCCCTAAAGAAACAGAAACAATTATTAATAGTCTCCCAACCCAATAAAGACCAGGGTTTAGTGTAGAGTTCTATCAGACCTTCAAATAAGACCTAATACCAATACTCCTTAAACTAAGTAGAAACAAAATACAAACAAAATGTACTCTACCCAATTCTTTCTATGAAACCATAATTACTCTAATACCTAAGCCACACAACAACCCAACTTAGAAAAAGAACTTCAGTACAATTTCCCTTATGAATATCGATGCAAAAATACTCAATGAAATTTTCACAAATCAAATCCAAGAAAACATCAAAATGATCACTCATCATGATCAAGTTGACTTTATCCAAGTGATGCAGGGATATTTCAATATACATCAAAATAATCCACAATGTAAACAAAATCAAAGAAAATATCATACGATCATCTCATTAGATGCTGAGAAAGGATTTGACAAAATCCAACAACCTTTCATGATAAAAGTCTTGGAGAGATCAGGAATTGAAGGCTCCTACCTAAACATAGTAAAAGCAATATACAGTAAACAAGTAGCCAACATCAAACTAAATGGAGAGAAACTTTAAGCAATCCCACTAAAATCAGGGACTAGAGAAGGTTGCTCACTCTCTACCTACATATTCAATAACTCAAAGTCAAAGGCAGAGCAATTAGACAACAAAAGGAGGTCAAAGGGATACAAATTAGAGAGAAGTTAAAATATCACTATATACAGATGATATGATACTATACTTAAGAGACCCCAAAAAATCCACCAGAGAACATATAAACCTGATAAACAACTACAGCAAAGTAGCTGGATATAAAATTAACTTAAACAAGTCAGGGGCCTTCCTCTACACAAATGATAAACAGGCTGAGAAAGAAATTAGAGAAACAACAGACTTCACAATACTCACAAATAATATAAAATACCTTGGTGTGACTCTAACTAAGCAAGTGAAAGATCTGTATGACAAGAACTTCAAATCTCTGAGGAAAGAAATTGAAGATCTCAGAAGATGGAAGGATGTCCCATGCTCATGGATTGGCAGTATTAATATAGTAAAAATGGCTATCTGGCTGAAAGAAATCTACAGATTCAATGAAATACCCATCAAAATGCCAACTCAACTCTTCACAGAGTTAGAAAGAGCAATTTGCAAATTCTTCTAGGATAGCCAAAACAATTCTCAACAATAACCGAACCTCTTGTGGAATCACCATCCCAGACCTTAAGCTGTTCTACAAAGCAATTGTGATAAAAACTGCATGGTATTGATACAATAACCATGGAATAGAATTGAAGACCCAGAAATGAACCCACAAACCTACGGCCACTTGATCTTTGACAAAGGAGCTAAAACAATCCAGTGGAAAAAAGACAACATTTTCAACAAATGGTGCTGACTCAGCTGGTTGTTAGCATGTAGAAGAAGGCAAATTGATCCATTCTTATAGATCTCCTTGTACAAAGCTCAAGTCCAAGTGTATCAAGGACCTCCATATAAAACCAGATACACTGAAACTAATAGAAAAGAAAGTAGGGAAGAGCCTCGATCATATGGGCACAGAATTTCCTGAATAAAACACCAATAGCTTATGCTCTAAGATCAAGAATTCACAAATGAGACTTTATAAAATTGCAAAAGTGCTGTAAGGCAAAGGATACTGTCAATAGGACAAAAAGGCAACCAATGAATTGGGGAAGATCTTAACCAATCCTATATCTGATTGAGGGCTAATATCCAATATATACAAAAAACTCAAGAAATTAGACTCCAAAGAATCAAATAACCTTATTAAAAATGGGGTACAGAGCTAAACAAAGAATTCTCAGCTCAGGAATACCTAATGGCTGAGAAGCACCTAAAGAAATGTTCAACATCCTTAGTTATCAGGGAAATGCAAATCAAAACAACCCTGAGATTCCACCTCACACCATTCAGAATGGCTAAAATCAAAACTCAGGTGACAGCAAATGCTGGAGAGGTTGTGGAGAAAGAGGAACACTCCTTCATTGCTGGTGGGATTGCAGGCTGGTACAACCACTCTGGAAATCAGTCTGGTGGGCCCTCAGCATATTGGACATATTATTACCTGAGGACCCAGCTATACCACTCCTAGGCATATATCCATATTATGCCCCAACATATAACAAGATTACATGTTCCACTTTGTTCATAGCAGCCTTATTTTAATAGCCAGAAGCTGGAAAGAACCCAGATATCCTTCAACAGAGTAATGGACACAAATTGTGGTACATCTATACAATGGAGTACTACTCAGCTATTAAAAACAACGAATTCATGAAGTTCTTAAACGAATGAAATCGAGGAAACTAGAAAATACGTTCTGGTGAGGTAACCCAGTCACCAAAGAACATGCATGGTATGCACCCACTGATAAGTGGTTATTATCCCAGAAGCTTGGAATATCCAAGATACAATTCACAAACCACATGAAACTCAAGAAGGAAGACCAAAATGTGACTACTTTGGTCCTTCTTAGAAACGGGAACAAACTACACATGGAAGGAGTTACAGAGACAAAGTATGGAGCAAAGTCTAAAGGAATTACCTTTCCGAGACTGGCCCACCTGGGGATCCATCCCATATACAGTCACCAAACTCAGTCACTAATCTAGATGCCAACAAGTGCTTGCTGACAGAAGCCTTTTATAACTGTCTCCTGACATTCTCTAAGAGTGCCTGACAAGTACAGAGGTGGATACTCGAAGCCAACCATTGGACTAAGCACAGGGTCCCCAGTGGAGGAGCTAGACCAAGAACCGAAATAGCTAAAGGGGTTTGCAGCCCCATAGGAGGAACAACCATATGAACTAACTAGTTCTATCAGAGCTCCCAGGAACTAAACCACCAATCAATGAATACACATGGTGGGACTCATGGCTCCAGCTGAGTATGTAGCAGAGTATGGCCTAGTCGTTCATCCGTGGGAGGAGAGGCCCTGTGAAGGTCCTATGCCCCAGTGTAGCGGAATGCCAGGGCCAGGGAGTGGGAATGGGTGGTTTGGTGAGCATGGGGAGGGGGGAGGGGGGAGGGGACAGGGGGTCTTGAGATGGGAAACCAGGAAAGGGGATAACATTTGAAATGTAAATAAAGAAAATATCTAATAAAAAAATGAATAATAAAAAAAGAAGCAATAGTATCTTGAGGACCTTCAAGCTTTACTACAGGAAACAAACAGAAAGGAAACTGGAAGTAGTTGAGGGTTTTTCACAGCAAACCTTATGTGAAACATTTCTACCCAAACTCGTCTCCTAAACTTCTAAAACAGTATTACCCACTGGAGACCACGAGATCAAAAATCCATGGCTATAAAGAACGTTTGTTATTCAAATCATCACAAAGACAATTTAGCAAAATATTAACAGTAGGCCACTATGACCTAGTAGCTGAGTCATGGACTATTGACTAGGTTTACTGTATCATTCATTAAATCTTTCTTATGGAGCATGCCTCATAATCTGTTAGAAGATGTTTGGTTATTCCAATAATAATCAGGTCGCTATTGAACCAGAGAATACATTTTGTCAAATAGGTCAGTAATATAGCATGCAGAATCCAATGTTGGTCAAGACTGTTGATATATTTTCTCTCTAAGCAGCAATCAGCCTGCAGCAGTTTCTCAGATACATACAGGAACTTTTGAGCTTTTCTGGCTTCTCTGCCACAATATTCAACTGGCCTGATCTTGTATAAATCTATGCAAGTATCCATAGTTGCTGCCTGGACAACCTGGAGGACATCAGTTAAAATACTGTGCAGGTCTGGGGATCCTGCTCCCCTAAATTTGTCTTGTCTGACCTCAGTGGAAGAGCATGTACCTAATCCTATAGTGACTTGAGATGCCAGAGCGGGAGGGTTTGGCAGGATGAACTTCTTGTCAACTGAGAATGGGAAGGGTCCTTGTGACAGGGGCACTTGGAGGCGAGAGGGGTACTGTGATCTGTATATAAAGTGAATACATAAATTAATGGGAAATGAGTTCTATGCAAGTTCCATAGAACTTTAGTGGTGTTGCTTCAAGTTTCTCTCCATTTAATTTGATGTTGGCTAATGGTTTGCTCTATATTGCTTTTATTATATTTAGGTATATGCCTTGAATTTTTTAACATGAAGAGGTTCTCTATTTTTGTTAAATACTTTTTCAGCATCTAAAAATATGATCATGTGATTTTTTCCTTGAGTTCATTTATATCATGGATTACATTAACAGATTTTTGTATATTGAACCAACTTTGCATAACTTGGATTAAGCCTTTTTGAACATGGTGAATGATGGTTTTTATGTGTTCTTGGATTTGGTATGCAAGAATTTTACTGAGTATTGAAATTGGTCTGAAGTTCTCTTTGTAGGGTCTTTGTGTGGTTTAGGTATCAGAGAAACTGTAGCTTCATAGAATGAATTAGGTAGTGATCCTTCTGTTCCTATTTAATATAATAGTGTGAGGAGGGTTTGTATTACCTCTTCTTTGAAGATTTAGTATAATTCTGCACTAAAGTCATCTGGCCCTGTTTTTTGTTTTTTGTTTGTTTGTCTGTAGGGAGGTTTTTAAGGGCTAGTATTTCCTTAAGGAATATGGGATTTATATAGTTTACCTGATCTTGATTATTTGGTATGTGATATTTGTCTAGAAAATCATCAATGCCATCTAAATTTTCTAGTTTTGTTGAGTATAGGCTTTTGTAATAGGATCTGATGATACTTTGAATTTCCTCAGTTTATGTTGTTATGTCTGCCTTAGTCAGAGTTTCTATTCCTACACAAACATCATGACCAAGAAGTAAGTTGTGGAAAAAAGACTTATTGAGCTTACACTTCCACATTGCTATTCATCACCAAAGAGTCAGGACTATAACTAAAGCAGGTCAGGAAGCAGGAGTTGGGGAAGAGGCCATGGAGGGATGTTACTTATTGGCTTACTTCCCCTGGCTAGCTCAGCTTGCTTTGTTGTAGAACTCAGAACTACCAGCCCACCCACAGCACCACCCATAGCACCACCCACAATGGGCCCTCCCCACTTGATCACTAATTGAGAAAATGCCTTACAGATGGATCTCGGGAAGGCATTTCCTCAAGGGAGGCTTGTTTCTCTGTGATAACTCTAGCTGTTTCAAGTTGAAACAACAAATCAGCCAGTACAATGTCCCCCTTTTCATTTCTGATTTTGTTAATTTGTATATTATTTCTGTGCCCTTTAGTTAGTTTGGCTAGAGTTATATCTATCTTGTTGATTTTTCTCAAAGAACCAGTTTTTGGTTTTGTTGAATCTTTGTATCCTTCCCTTTGTTTCTATTTGGTTGATTTCTGCCCTGAGTTTGACTATTTCCTGCCTTCTACTCCTCTTGGGTGTGTCTGCTTCTTTTTGTTCTAGGGCTTTCAGGTATGCATTTGTGTTGTTAGACTGGGATCTCTCCAATTTCTTTATGAGGGCACTTAGTGTTATGAATTTTCCTCTTACCATTGCTTTCATTGTGTCCCATAAGTTTGGATATGTTGTGCCTTTATTTTTGTTGAATTCTAAAAAAGTCTTTAATTTCTGTCTTTATTTCTTCCCTGACCAAGTTTCCATTGAGTAGAGATTGTTCATTTTCCAGGGGTATATGGCTTTTCTGTTATTTTTGTTGTTATTGAAGTCTAACCTTAGGTCCTGGTGGTCTGATAAGATGAATAAAAATATTTCATTCTGGTTGTTTGTGTTGAAGCTTGTTTTGTGACTAATTATATGGTCAATTTTGGAGAAGGTACCATGTGGTGATGAGAAGAAGCAATATTCTTTTGTTTTAGGGTGAAATGTTCTGTATATCTCTTTTAAATCCGATTGGTTCATAACCTCTATTAGTTTGACTGTGTCTCTGTTTAGTTTATGTTTCAATGACCCATTTGTGAGAGTGGGGTGTTGAAGTCTCTATTATTATATGGGTGTAGTGGCTATTTCTGGTTGTCAACTTGACTACATCTGAAATGAATTACAATCCAGAATTAGAAGGCTCACCTGTGGCCCTAATCTGGAGGCTGAGAGATACAAGTTTTTGACTTGAATCTTGGCATGGAGACCTTGAGGAATAGTGCCTACGAATCCCATAGGATTAACATAGAAAGCTCTGATTTCAAGGTCATCCGGGGTTAAAGGTGTGGTGGCACACACCTTTAACCTGGGCCACACTTTTTGCTGGAGACGTATATAAGGACATTGAAAAAAGGAAAGCTCTCTCTGCTTCGCCTGCTTGCCTTGTGGGACTGAGCAATTGTTGGATCCTTGGACTTTCATTCACAGCTGCTGCCGCGACTGTTGTTGGGAGTTGATTGCTGGGAGTTGGACTACAAACTGTAAGTCATCAATAAATCTCTTTACTACATAGAGACTAAGTTCTGTGACTCTAGAGAACCCTAACTAAGACAAATTGGTACCAGCATAGTGGGGTATTCCTGTGACAACCTGACCATGTTTTGGGGAGGACTGTGGAAGGACTTTGGAACTTTGTGCTAGAAGAGCAGTCACTGGTTGTTAAGAACTATGAGGGATATTCTGTAGGAGTTTGGAAGATCATGTTGAAAACAGTGCAGAGATGGAGGCCTGGCTTGTGAAATTTCAGAGGGAAGATTAAAGACTCTTATCAGAGCCATGTTGTTTTGATTGTGAAGATTCTGTGGTTCTGGTTAGCTGGGGCTGAAGTATCAGCTGTGATTAACAAGATACCAGAACTACTAAAATGAAAACTTTGCATTGCTGGGACTATTGATACTGGTTAGCTGGAGCTAAGAAATTAGCGGTGATTAAAAAGAGACCAGCATCATTGAGGTGACATCTTCTGAGAAGTGTTTTCTAAGAGCACTAAGAGGTTGTGTTCCAGAGATAGCCAAGGTTGTACCTTGTGCTGCAGCAGGACTTGGTAATGTGTAAGAGTCACCCAGGTGGTAATGGTTTTAACAGCATGAAGGGGTCATGGAGAGCACTGAGGCTCAGCACAGTGAGAGACCATGGAAGGCCATTGGTAAAGGTGCAGCCTCAGTTTGCAATTCATAGCCCAGGACTGAAGGTGTCATGCAAAGGAGTTGAGGCTTGGCACCGTGAAGACAGTCTATGAGAGGCTACTGGTAAAGCCTAGTTACAGCAGTGTTTTGGGAATGCCAGTACCATACAGTGACCACCAAGGACAGCAGCAGCAATGGAGTACAGGCATCTGGAGCCCAGAAGATAAAGATGTGTGCTACAAAGGACAGAGCTGGAGAAGTGACCAAAGCCCTTGGAGGAGCCCAGAAGATCGTGAGTTGGATCCCAGACATTGGTTTTGCTTTTAATTGTGACTGTGCCCTGATATTTTTCCCTCTTGAAGGAAAAATGTATTTTAGTGGAGCCCACAGTTAAGAGACTTTGAATTTTAAAAGATATTGGACATTTTAAATTGATTAAACTTTTAATATGTAAAGACTGTGGGACTTTAGATTTTGGGGATGAAAAAGAACATAAGGGTTGAGGCTTAATAGTGATGTGTTTGTGTGTCAAGTTGACAAGGGGTCAATTGTACTGGCTAGTTTTGTGTGTCAACTTGACACAGGCTGGAGTTATCACAGAGAAGTGAGCTTCAGTTGGGGAAATGCCTCCATGAGATCCAGCTGTGGGGCATTTTCTCAATTAGTGATCAAAGGGGTAGTGCCATCCCTGGGCTGGGAGTCTTGGGTTCTATAAGAGAGCAGGCTGAACAAGCCAGGAAAAGCAAGCCAGTAAGGAACATCCCTCCATGGCCTCTGCATCAGCTCCTGCTTCCTGACCTGCTTGAGTTCCAGTCCTGACTTCCTTGTGATACAGCCATGTGGAAGTAAGCTAAATAAACCCTTTCCTCCCCAACTTGCTTCATAGTCATGATGTTTGTGCAAGAATAGAAACCCTG
>JADRCD010078978.1:0-45127 GCA_019843815.1 Montemys delectorum | reverse complement strand
CACTGACTACTGTGGTCCTTCCAGGAGGTCCAATCCATAAAGTGAATCTTTCTTCATTTTGGGCCTCCATCATTGCCCAAACCCAGGGTGATCCCACAGCTGGGAGGCATGCTCAGTGTTGAGTTTGCATCTGCACAAGCTCCAGGCTGTCGCACATGGCCCATACCAACCCAACTGAGTGATGATGACCTCAGCCCCCTCTCTTACTGGTTACCTCCATCACATCTTTAGTTCTACCTGTCTCCATGGGGCATGTACTGATCCTTTTTTCTATCTTTCTCACCTCTCCATCACATATGTGATCATCATAGTGGCATCTACTCCACTCCATGTGGCTGGGAAGGCCTGGCTGTGTTTTACACTGGACTTTCCTCTTAACCTGTAATCACCTACTTTTTATTTATATTTTTATTGAAAACATTTTTTTCATTTAATGTACTCTGATCATACTTTCCCTCAACTCCTCACCACCCCAACCCATCCAATTCCACACCTTCTCTTTCTCTTTAGAGAACAGATGGAGAAAAAAATAAAACATTTAAAAGCAAAGAAAAAAGCACAAGAAAAATACACTCACACAAATAACACATGAAAACACAAAATCAGAAAGCATAATACACAAGCAAAAGATCACTAAGACCAAAATAAAGTAATATAAGACAAAAAGTCTACAACAATATCATTAAGTTCATTTTATTTTAGCCATATACTTCTTGTCATGAGGACTACCCTTACATGTGGTTAATATACCCAATGATTCTCAATTGGAGAAAACTAATTTTTCCTTTGGAAGAAGATACCAGTTGAAGATAACTTCTGGGATAGTGATAGAGTCTCATGGCCATTTCCCCCCTCGATGCTATTCAACTTATGCAGGCCCTGTGCATTCTGTCACAAGTTCTGTAAATTTATATGTGCATCAGTCCTATTGTATCTGGAGGACAGTTTGCTAGGTATCTCCCATCCCTTCTGACTCTTTCTGCCTCCTCTTCCACATAGTTCTCTGAGCCCTGCCAGGACATATTCCATTTAGAACTGAGAACACATTCCACTTAGAAGTATCCCATTCTCTATACATTGTCCAATTGTGGGTCTCTGTATTTGTTCAACTCTTACTGCATAAAGAAGTTTCTCAGATGATGTATGGGCATGCACTAATCTATGGGTATAGCAAATGACATGAAGAGTCATGTTATTGCTATTATCCTTTAGCAGAACAATACTGTTTGGTTTTCCCTTTGGGCTCTTGGCCTATCTAGTCTTGGCTACCCAAGCAGTGTCTGTCTCCACAAATTCCACCCTGTGAAGTGGACCTTAAATCCAAGGAAGGACTGATTGGTCACTCCCCCACCTCTTGTGTTACAATTGCACCAGTATATCTAATGCAGGCAGCTCACCACTGCAGATCTCAGGGTTTATAATTAGGCTGGTGTTTACCTTTCTCCTCTGGGAACAAACAAAGTACCTTCAAGTACGAATTTAAATATAAGAAAAACTGTCATTCTGTTCAAAGCTCACTAAAGCCATTTGGTGCTTATGGAACACTGTATGATTTGACCTGTTACCATTGGCCTGCATCACTTACCAGTTGCTCTTGCTAAACCTGCTCTCACCATACTCACTTCTTTGAGATTTTTTTGTTGTTTTCTTTAGGATACTGTAGATGGAATCTAGAACATTATTGTGATAGATAAATGTTCCACCTATAAATTATATCCAGAGACCTTTTGTGAATTGTTTTTTGTTTTTGGTTTGTTTTTGTTTTTGCCTTAATATTAATGACATTGATTTGTAGCTCTAGGAATGGAACACAGGCTACTTCTATGCTAGGAAAATATTCTATGATTGAGCTACTGAGTCCCCACACTCAATTATTTCAAGAATTGTGTAACTCAAGTGTCTTTGAATGGTATTCATCCAGGTAGTTGTAAGGCTAACTCTTCATTCTTCTTTAGATTTGCATTCCAACAATAACTCATAAGGCAGGTCGCCCTACCCTTTTCTTCCTATCACCATGCTATATTTCAGGGCTCTTGGTATTATCACCACCTGACATACATTTATGTCCTGCCTGTGTCACCTTCTGTCAAAGGTGATCTATTGTTTTCATATTTGAGTCCCCATTCCTACAAAAGTTTTCAGAACATGGTAGGCTTTCCATAAATAATTTCTGTATGAATGAAGAAGTGATGTTAGTAGAATGTCAAATCCAAAGCTATTGTCTAGCCCATGTCTTCACTTTATTATTGTGAAAAGTGACAGATAAAACGTGATTTGCCAATGTTCAATGTGATAAGAAAGCCAAGAAATACAGAACTTCTGACTTTGTACTGAGTATTATATCCATGATATTGAAATTAAATAGTTCTACCCTTAAATCAACTCTGAATGAAGTCTATGACATCCTCCTTGGCACTGTGAAAGTTCCTTGTATCTAACTTAAGTTCTACATCTTTTTTTAGAAGTTGTTCTATGTTCATGCCTGTTTTGCCTAATGACTGTGCACTGCATTTGTGCACTGTCCATCAAGGTCCAGAAGAGGGTGACATATTCCCTGCAACTGAAGTTAAAGACAATTGTGAGCCATGATGTAGGACCTCTATAAGAGGAACAGATCCTTTCTAAGAACAGCAAGTGTTCTTAGAACACTTAGCCATCTCTTTAGTTCCAAACCTTACATCATATATATATATATATATATATATATATATATATATATAATAAAGTATTTTATATTCTTTACATAAAACTGAAGGCAAGATTGTGGTCTCTATAGTACTCTAAAAGATCTCAATGTCACAAAGTAAGTTTCAAATCACATGCCAGGGATCTAGGGACATATAATTAGAAGGCCATGCAAATCACAATATTTATGATTGCATAGTAGTGAAGTCTGGGCAGAAAAACATTAAAAACATGTACTGTAATAAGAAAAAAATATCTGTAGAGTTTAAAACCCAAGTCCATTTAGTGTGTAGCCAACTGCTCTTGGCATTGAATTAGAAGCATAGTTCAGACTGTTTGCTACCCAAGCAGCCTTCTTTTCACTAAAACTAGCGAAGGCTTTGCCCCAGTGCCTTTATCTTTCTGCCTTCCCTGTATGAGGAGTGGTTTCTTTTCCCCTCATTAAATTACCTTAGTTAAGTCAGAGTGTCATTATTTCCAAAGTAGCTATTGCTTATTTGTGAACCAGAAAGTGGCCCAAGGTAGGACTGCAGTTTCTCCTGTCAATACTAAGCTCCTGTGGGTATGTATGATCAGAGGAGAAAGTGTTTTCTGGATCCTAGAACTTAACAGGAAGAAAATGAGTAAAGCTAAACTTTAGTGGAAATTGTTAGTCAGCTATTTTTTCCCCGCTAAACTACCCATGAACAAGATTGAGTGAAAGAGCCATCTGCTAGCCTGTTTGTCCTCAATACTAGAGCACACAACAGGCGGAAATGTATGTCCTGATGGCAATACCAATCTAACACTCAGTCCTAAACTGTTTTCTTTCAACCAGGCTGAACTATTTCCTTGAAGACTTGTGAACATAGCATCCCAAAGATTGAGAAGCTAAGCATGAAGTTATCCTGTACCTAAAGAGACTGAATGTCGAGATAGGAAAGCATTATTACTATCTAGGCGACTATACCAAGTGGTTTGGCTTTATTATATATAAAAAAATCACAATTACAAAACATTCAATAGTTAACATCAGAAAGCTTCTTGCTAAATATAGGTACAATATCACTGAAGTAATGCAATAGCACCTACTTCTTGATACATCTATCATTTCCTCTGTTTCTACATTTTCCTTTTTGGCCAGTTTATGAACCTGGCTTCTCATTTTTTTTTTCAGAAGAAGCCAGAAAACTGTAACATTTACTTTTAAGTATGTGGCCAGATATTTGTGGTGGTTAGAAAAGTTCTTTTCTCTCCTCCTCTTCCTCTTTTACTTCTCTTCCTTCTTCTGCATCCTTTGTTTTGTGTTTTGTTCTTTCATTTGTTTGTTTGTTTGTTTGTTTGTTTGAGACAGGATCTCACTAGGTAGCCCAGGCTAGTCTTGAACCTTTGATCATCCTGCCTGCCTCTGCAACCTAAGTACTGTGATTACAGGAATGCACCAATGCATCTGCTAAGAAAGCATTCCTTTAAAAAAAGAGTTTTATAATAGTGGTGGGGGTCTGAGGGTGCTGAATAACATTTGATGGGTAAAAGGAAATATGCTTGTCCATACAACTCCAAACTCAGGAGAAGTGGAGTGACATACTGTCCAAGATGTAGAATGGCAACTCTGTGGGAATGTCCTCAGAACCTCAGAAGGGTTAATCATCTGCCATAAGCTAAGACCCTGTCATCTCCCAAGTCTCTTCTTTGCAATGTGTTTATCAGCTGCTACACAAGACACGATGAATAGTCTCAGGGCTCCTGTTTTCCGTTTACTCCTTTAGCTGTCAAAAAGCAAGAAGCAAATTCCTCAACCTCTCAATAGCTTCACCGCTTCCCATGGAAATTGGAAATGATCTCACAAGAATGGCATGAGAACATGAGCACTTCCAAATTACCCTAAATGTACTTGATAAGCCCTCAATAAAGAGCTCTGAACTGGCATAGTTGGTTAAGTAAAGAAGCAAGAATACAAAGCCACATTAAATAAAAACCTTCTGGAGAGATCACTAAAATCTCACACAGAGATATCCTGACATTTTTTTTTTTTAGGGTAAAACCTCTAGCATTCTGGGGGATAGCTGGGTGCCAGTAGTATGCTTAATTACAGAATCATTGGGATTTCATGAAAATCATAGCAGTCTATTCCTTTTGCAAGTGCAAACAGTTTTAATGATTTGTGTTAAATAAGAGTGAAGTTTAAATCTATTAAGGAAAAATGAAAATTATATGCATTTTTTTTTATAAAAAGGAAGTACAACCTCGAGCACTAAACGCTTAACATAAGCCAGCTTTATAGAAATCCGAAGTTAGAACACTCAGAAATAATACCAGTAGGGAAAAGGAAAAACATGAGGGAGGGGTGAGACAAGAAAATGAAACATGAACAGGAACTCTCACAAGCAGTTTTAGAGACAGGAATTCACAGCAAGAAACAGACACAAACCTGACCAAGAATAAGACCCGGGATGCAACAGAAAGCAACTCAGGGTTGGAATAAAAAATAATACCTACAACCCAGATCCACAGATCTTAAATAGCTTAATCCAGATGTTTCCCCATAACCCCCATATTCAGAATAAAATGTAAGTCAGACACAGGTAAGATCTGTAGACTTTCATAACTATTCACCGTGGAAAGCCAGTCAGGAAGAATCATCTTGTTTACATAATATACCTGTTGACATGACAAAGTGGTCATGTCAGAGAAAGATTTATCAGGTTTTTTTTTAGAGTGATCAGCAATAAGAGGATCTTGAAACAACTTCACAACCTCCTTGTGAACTGAGCTGTACCAGTTCTAGCCAATGGTGCATAAGCTGCCTTGTTCTGCTCCTGACAGCAAAACTGGTTATTCTCTCAACACCTCATTCTGTAAACCATGGGGCTACATACACTTCAATTTCTGGGAAGTTTCATTCACGAATCCTCTTGATTCTTTGAATGCCTTTTAAAAGTAGAGATCCTGTCCATTCACAATGAGAGCGTGCAGGGTAAACAAGATAAGCAGGGCTCTCCCTGCTTCTCTGCCTTGGCTGCTTCCACATCAAGAGGAATACTTGTCAATCATATTTCCATATTTACTGTTATGGCTTTTGGGCAGGATATGGTGAAAAGGTTGTGAAGCAAGCAATCTCCAACTTTTGCCCACCTACCAACCTAAAAAGTGTATAAAGAAATCAAAACCGGGTGAGTGCAAGGCCAAATTGGCTAAGTCAGCAAGACTGCCTTAAAATAAATAAAGGTTTTCGAGTGTAGCTCAGTTGCCTGGCATGTACAAAGCCCCCCCCAACACACACACACACACACACACACACACACACACACACACACACACACAAAAGATCAAAACTGGGACTGGGATTATGTAGTTCTGTGATGGGAACTGCCTAACATGTACAAGACTCTGACTTTCATACACAGCATCGAAAATAAAAGGGAGAAAAGATTTAAAGGAAGAAAGGGGGGAAGGAATGAGGAAGGGATTAAATGCATACAGTGATTTATTTTAGTAGTTCCCACGAAGCATCACCACAAATAGTGGGCTTCTACTCTAATCTAATGAACTGACATTTGACAATTTTCTAAACTGGTAAGTTGTTCGAAGATATGGTGACTCTACAGTTACAGAAAAATGGAGGTGCACGCAGATGTGTAGTAGGCAGCAACTATGCACGGTATGCATGCGCCATGAGCCTCCTTTGATTGTGCCATTAATACCCAATGGTCCAAATCATTATTTCCTAATGCATACACAAGACTGTAAAAATGAATAAACATGAAAGAAGGCCAAGAAAATATAAGAACCTAAAACATAATGTAAAAAAGAGATAACTACAGATATAACTTTTCACCATGGTGTTGCATTTAAATAGATGCTCTATTACCATAACGGAGGCAGAATAAACCATATGATGATACTCCGCTTACTAAAGGATGCTGAATTCATGATACACCATTTACAGATTTAACAAGTTGCTCTGATGCCGTCTCATTTATTAATCTTTGATAGATGCTGATAAAACTGAAAGACACAGCCAACTTCCCTGTGTGGAACCCCATGCGTGGTTCATGAAGACTACTACTGAGTTGTAGCTCCACCCTCAGGAGAACAAACTAAAAATATTAAAAGGAGTTTAGGCATCTAACTTAATTCCTAACTTAGCATAAACTGTTTTATTTACAATCCAATGTAGGGAATGTGAATGATTCCACCTATCCATAAAAACTTGAATGATCTTACACAGCACAGTGTCTGGGTTCTCCCATTTCCTGCTTGCTCAACTTAAAATGTTCACCTTGTATGACATTCAGCTGTCGATGGGGAAGCAATTCAAAGTCCATGGCACAGCTGACAAGCCAGGTGGAAGGAGCCATCAAGGCTTTGCCCTGAAGTGACCCTTCCTGAGTGACAAACAGAGCTTCATAGATGATGTATTGTGTGAAGTGTTGATGAGAATCAGGCTTAGCGTGGTATGCAACTTTGTTGACGGGCTGAGGCACATCATTGTTGCTCTTGGGCTATCTACTGAGGACCTTGACCCTTGTTGCAACAATGGGCCTTGAAGGGAGTGAAGAAGAGTCTGTTTTCTGCGAGTACTGTTTGCTTTGCTAAACCTCTGCACGTGCTTGGAATGTTGCTCTTAGATGCAGGGTCAGGAGGCCTGCCACAACCTTGTGATCTCCATTACACCCTACTGAGCAAAGATCTTTTATATAGATGTTCTTTTGGAGCATCTCTTCACTCTTGTTCACAGTAACAAGAGGCATTATATATGGTCAGCTGATGGTAAAGAGACTTCAGTCAAGCTTCCAGAACATTCTAATTCTGTGACAGTGCCACTTGCTAATAAGTCTATTTTGCCATTTGCCTGTAGATTTTTCCATAACTGACCATTGACAACAAAAGGAGACAAACCTCTCCTTCCGTTCCTCTTTGAAATCAAATTTACAGATCTTCTGTTTCTGGCCTTAAGTTCCACTCCTTGCTGATCTCAGCTAAAGGTTTCTTCTGCTACTTTTTTTTCCCAGATGTTCTAGAAGCTGTTTCAGCCCTGTTAGAAAACATCTCAGGAGGACTTGTGGAAACAAAGTCACACATTAAGGATTGCTGGGCTTTGTTATCCTTTTGCTTTTGAGGCTGGGTTTGCACTGACACTTTATTCACAACCTATCTGACTCAGAAGAGTAAGCCACATTTCTAACGTCTTCCCGTCTGCATCACAAAATAAATTTGTCCTAATTCTGTCTTCTTTTGGACCTGAAAAGTTTATTGTCATACAACAAAATTTGAAGCTTAAGATAAAGCTGGATCATGTTGTCCGGTCTGTTTATCTTGAGGTCTAGGATCCAGGCCGAGCATCCTGATCCAACACAGTCGCTTGCACATTCACTACAGGAGATGTACTCACACTCTCCTAAGCACACAGGCTCCTTCCGGACATTAGTGCAGTGGGAAGATGCTGCAGCTCCCTCAGGCAGGAGAGCACTTCCCAGCTGTGATCCCAGGGCCATCTGCAGCTGCCTCTATGGTGGCTTAACCCCGGCTGACCCTTGGAGGCCCAGGAGGCATCCTCTGGAGGCCACACAGCATTTCCTTGGAGAACTTGGGAACCCCAGGACATCTTCCCAGGATTCTGACTTGAGCAGAGTTTCAGAGCCAAGGACACCTGGGGCTGGACTGCCAAAACCAGCAATCTGTTCTGTATGTCACTGCAATCCAATTAAGATATGTTAACCTCTAACTCCCAAAAGACTTAAAACACCCCAATGCTGATTTTATGAAACAGAACCTTGACAGAGTGTGAAATAAATCCCACATCAATTCTATGCCAAGTGTCAGTTGCTCAGAATTCTCACAAGTATGTCTGGTGCCTCTGTGGGGTCTCAAGTTTGTTAATGTGACTACAGAGGAAGCTGAACTTCTTCCTTATTCACCTGACTGCCTTTGACAAAGAAAAGAAATCCTTGTGTCTAGTGCTAAGTGCTGTATTTCTAGCCCATTGTCATCTGTCTTTGATTTCTTTATCCAGTATTAACTGAAAACGAAAGAGGAAACTCAGTACATTTAATTTTACAGCCCTTTCCCCTTTAAGACCTTCCTTGGATTAGCACTGGTCTGCGCTGCTAAGATGTTGCCACAAATGAAAGATCACACTGAAGCTATATAGTATCTAAATACATGTGTCGTTCAGATAGAGGCATATGTTTCACAACTGACTAAAATGTCATCATTGCATTTAAAATACTTTGCCTTTGCAAGTTTCAAATTGGGACATGTTTGACTTCAGAGAATTAAGGACAAGCAAGATATCTGATAGTTTCTTGATTCAGTCATAATCAGTACCTAGCTTGTTTACCTTCCTATGTAGAGACAGTATCCCACACCTTGTGGGGGGGGTATAGAGAAAGATAAACAGACATAGGGCAATAACAGTAGTTAGCAGGCAATGTAGCTCTCTTTCTCATCCCTACCCAGAACCATACAAGCTCCCAATCCTTTAACACTTAGTCTGTTCTGACAAGAACAGAAGGCATCTAGGCATCATGTTTGAAATTTGAGATAGCAGGGTTGATGATGCATCTAAAAGTGATGAGAGGAAAGGAAGGGGGAACAAAGACAGGGAGGGGGAGATAAGAAGAGAGGGACTGAAGAGAGGGAGATGGAGGGATGAGGAAGTCGGGATGCTTGTGCTATTCCCTCTCAAATTGTGATAAAGGAACACACACACATGCAGAACACACACCTGCACGCATGCATTCATACACACGTGTGCGCACATGCGCATGCACGCATGTATGTGCCTATTGATTCTTTTTGCATAGCTGGTACAGAAACACTTGAGAAAACAAGGAAAGACAGATTCACTTTGACTCAAGTTTTCAGAGTCTGCAGCGGCTGGCCCCACGGGCTTGGATAAAACATGGTGTTGGAGCTTGAGTAGCTGCTTCAGGAAAGATGAGAATCCAGGCAAGAAGGGACTAAGGAACAGGGAAAACTTTCAAAGCTATGTCTCTAGTGCCATACTTTCCCCAACTATGCCACATTTCCTACAGTTTCCACTGTCACTTCCCAAATCCACCAGTTTAGGGACAAAGTATTCAGCATGTGATCCTCTGAGGAACATTTTCTATCTGACCATAATGAATAAAGGCAATGCATGATTAGAGTAGAAAAACGTTTCCTTGTCAATAACTTTGAAAAAGACTTGCTTATGGTTGAGTGATGCCAACAGAATACAGCAGTTCAATCACCAAATGATTTCAGTTTTTTTTCCTGTTCATCAAAAGTTACGTGTACTTTCTCTCAAAAGAACAAACAAAAAACTTAAAACAAACTTTAAAAAAAAAAATGATGTTGGAGGACAGGGATGCAGGCATGATCTGGGAGGAGCTGGGGAAGGGGAAAGAATATGATCAAAATATAGGGAAGTTTTTAAATAAAAAGTAAGTTAATTACACACACACACTCACTAGAGTTACATGTTCTTTAAATGGATTCGGTTTAATCAGTGAACCAGGAATTTAATCTCAGCCACTATGTGCTAAAAATGAGCTGCTTTCTGTGGTGTATGCTGTCGTGGCCACCAAGCAGAGATGTTTAATTCTCACATCTCTGCTAAAGAAGCAACAAATATTTCTGAAATGTGTCCCACAAAGATATCTAATGGACGTTAAGCTTCTTGACGTCACTCGGGCTAGTGATTCTTCCTTCAAAGACTTTCTCATTCTAGTCAAGACTTGCTGGAGATGAATTTACAACCCCATGAACATTTGACATAATAAGCCCCTCGGAAATAGCTCAGATAGGAATTAGATTGCAAAGATCCTGTTTACAACATTGCTCCCAAAGCGCCTGTGACAGTACCAACCAACAAAAATGTTTCTGGCCACTAACACTGCCGTTGTAGGTGTGACTCATATTTTCCCAGACCATCCAAAGCTCAGTTTCCATCCTGACAATCAGTGATGTGGTGCCAACATAAGTAGTACTGATGTACCCGCTGCCCCTTTTGCATGGTGATGGAAAATACCATCATGGCACAGAATAACAACCTCCAATATGATCTCTTCATTTCTGCAGTACCAACCTTCCCCTAGAGTCCAGCAAAACACTTCAGTTTCAGGGAGTGACTCTTACTCCTAGTCTGATGAGATGGTACTTTTAGTCCAGGATCAAGAACTGGTCTTATTCCTAGTCATGAGGACTCTCAGAATGAGAAACAAATAGTTCAGCAGAAGAGCATCTAGTTCCCCCAAGCTTCTGGTCCCCTCCAATGTAGGGTCTCATATAAACAAAAATGGCTTTTAATTTTTGCTCTGTAGTGGAGGATAATCTTGAACTCTTGATTTGATCCTCTTTTCCCCACTTCCCACATGGTAAGACTACAAGCAGGAACCACCACATGGACTCTAGTCTTTTTTGAATCTTATATTTTGGTGCTAATGCCTGGGCCATTACCTTATTGGCCTGTGAGTCTCTATTTTATTTTATTTTTATTTTTATTTTTTCTCTACTCAAGATACTAAATAACAGGCAATTTTAGCCTCACCCAGTGGAATATTTAGAAGGTAGAATCCTTGGTAAATGGTTGAGTCATACGGGATCTATACTAACCAATGGATTGGTGTACAAATGGATTGATAGGTCAATGTGTTAATTGTGGGAGTGCCTTAGTTATAGAAGCAAACTCTTTCTGGATTGCTTGCTCTGTCTGCACAGGCATGTCATATCTTCCACAATCTTGTGCAGCAGCAATGAGACACTGAGTAGGTGGTAGAATCATGCACTTGGATTTTTCAGCCTCTAAAACTGTAAGACAAATCCAACCATCCCTAAATTATCTAGCCCAGGGTTTTCAGATAGAGCAGCTAAAAAGGAACGAAGATAGAAAATGCTAGAGAAAAGTGAGGCCATTAATAACAGTGAATATCTGAAAAAAACATAGATGTACGTTTGAGGATAGGGTTATGAGCAGGAGCTAGAAGACTGTGAAGATCAAGACTGGCCAGAAAAAGAACTACACTGCTGTGGGCAGAGCCTTAAGTGTGACTCTGATGAGGGTTCAAAAGATAAGAACAAGAGCCGGGCAGTGGTGGCACACACCTTTGATCCCAGCACTTGGGAAGCAGGGGCAGGCGGATTTCTGAGTTCGAGGCCAGCCTGGTCTACAGAGTGAGTTCCAGGACATCCAGGGGTACACAGAGAAACCCTGTCTAGAAAAAAACAAAAAACAAAAAAGAACAAGAAAAGTCTGTAACTTTCTAGAGATTAAGTATTGATGAACTACTAAGGGTCATCAAAGCAAGACCCCCATGAAGGCAATGTCAAACATAAGTGTGAGATACAAGCTGAACATGAACAGTAAATGCTATTCTATTCAATAAATGCTATCAGGTCCTAGATGGAACTGGGGGGGGGGAGGGGAGGGAGAATATTGGAAACTGGAGTAAAGGCCGTATTTGTTATGCAATTTAAAAAAAAAAGGTACATAATGGGCTAGGACTATACAAACTGTAGATCTTAAAAGAAATGAGCAATGAATGAGTCTGACAGAAGTAATGAAGCATTCAGATTAGTGAATGACTATGTTTTGTGAACATAGTCATTCTTTAATACTATTATTAATTATCTTGGTTCTTACACAATTTCATATTATTCACATTGACAATTATACATATATAATGTATTCTAATTACTTTCTCCCCCACCCTCTCATATCTCCCTCTGAACCTTATGATTTTTAGCTTTGTTGTATGGCCCATTTAGTTTAACCAGGACCATATGTGTAACCATTAGATTAGTACTATCCATTGGAGCCTTGTGTGATCATGAGTGGGTATACATCTCAAGGCAATGACTCTCCTCGTTGACACACCAGTAAATGTGCAGAAGTGAGAGCTAGAGACCCTGAGCCTCTTCCCCATCCATGCCCCTTCTTATATAGACTCAATGCATGCAGGCATTTGCAGCTGCAAAGTTTGTGATTACAAAGGATGTGTCTTGACCAGAACATGGCATTTTCCAGCCCATGTTTCTTCTACCTTCTAGCTCTTACATTCTTTCTGCCCCTTCTTCCATAAAATGTTTCCTGAATCTTTTAGGAGATTGTATAAATATCTTGTTTAGATTTGAGCACTCATCCACCACTTAGTCTTAGCACCTTTTATACCCATGAGTCTCTGCATTCATCAATGTTCACTGAGAAGAGATGTTTCACGGACTAAGGCTATATATATCATTTGTCTATAGGTTTAACATAACTATTTAGAAGGCAGTTTGATAGTGTGTTAATTTAACTTAATAATGGTATTCAGTTTTCCCCCAAGACCTATAACCTCCAATGCCATAGTTTTTTTTTTAACTTGGTTACAATACCAAACATAAATTCCTTCCTATAAAATAGGCCTCAAATCCAATCACAGAAAATTTCATTAACTTCATAACCATAGTGCCATTACTACATAAATGGGTACAGCTTACATGGCAGATTGGTCTCTTAGTTCATAGGGTTGACAGCTAGGAAAACTGTTGATGCCATTCATCTTCCCGAGTAGACTGCACAACACCTTCTAGGACTATAAAAGCCATAGGAAGGAGGCTTCTAGCTCAGTTTCAACTTAATTTCTCTATATTTTGCAACTGAGGTGTATGCTGTTTTCAACATTAGGGTCCTATCATCTAATTCTGGCAGACAATCAAGAAGAATTAAAAAAAAAAAATGTAGTGGAACTCTAGGACTTCCCTGACCAGCAGCAACTCATAATAAGGTTTCCTACCTCTAACATTGAGACTTTTGTTTAATAACCTACAGCTTCTTAGAACAGCTTTTTCCAGCCTCCATTGGCTACTTTTAACTGCTTGCAATGAGATGGGATAGCAAAGAAATAACTTAAAATAGAACTTATAATTAAAAGGGAAACAGAGCAGAAAGATTTAGAAAATTCACAGCCCAGCCATATGCTAGAGAGTAAAGAAACATTTCAAAAGAAGAAATTAAGAGTGTAACCGAGCAACTGTTTGATAAAGAGATTAATGTGAAAGGCAGGGACCATCAAGATAAAGGAAGAAAAGCACATTAGGCACTTCAGACATTTTTGCTTTGTTTTGTTTTGTTTGTTTTTTCGAGACAGGGTTTCTCTGCATAGCTCTGGCTGTCCTGGAACTCAACTTTGTAGACTAGGCTGGTCTCGAACTCAGAAATCCACCTGCCTCCGCCTCCCAAGTGCTGGGATTAAAGGCGTGGCAGACGCCAGTAGGATTTGCTGAAGGAGGCAGAAGAAGACTGGGCTACACACTTCAGACATTTTTAAGTTTTCCCTTCCCTTCCCTTCCCAGGTTCAAAGTTTCAGAGGACAGGATGGTTTGACATATGAACCGGGGACATGCACACATGCTCATTGCCCAGGACCGCCTCAAGTACTCCTTCACAAATTTGACTGCAATACTTCGTCAGTCTAGCTAGGAGTCAAGCAGAACAAGGTGTTGCTCAACCTTCCCCGGAGAAAATGCAAGCTATACTTGGCAACATCAACCTTGTGCTAATTCTGCCGATGTACAGAATACAATGGACAGAGACCTGGAGACATCTATCTAGATTTCAAAGCATGTTTCAGACAAAAGGAAAACCAGGCAAAGGATTATTGTATGCTCAGAGCCATTACGGACTGTCCTGACTAGATTAATATTGAACAGGATAGTTCTAACAAGGATTAGAACTATCACAGAAACTCCCCATGAAGACAATGCTTCCTGCCACTGAGACCTTAAAACTGTAGGGCTACCAGGGTATAACTCCAACACAGTAGAGCTATAGGTGAAAGATGACTTTCTAAGGTATTGAGAGTCTACTCCCTAACCAATATGCCTAGAAAGGATTCTGTGGGGTCAATGGTGATTATTCTAGAGTTTGAGACCTAGTGAGATGTTTCCTGTTGAGGGTGAGACATGTGTGCAGCCTGTTAACTGCTTTCTTTTCAACTGTTTCTCCCTTCTGAAATAGGAATACCTCACAGACCATAATAGTTTATTTTGGTTTGTTTTCTTTTTTCTTTTTACAGAATTATCTTTTATTTTATTTTATTTTATTAATTGATTTAAGTTTTATTGCATAAAGATGAGAAAAGATACATGATTTCAATTTATCTGAATTTGTTAACATTTAAAAACATATTTTAAGTAAATAGAATTAAATCACATTCTTGTTTCCCGTTTGCACCCCAACTTCTCCCAGAGACACCTTTCAATACCTACAATATCTTTTTTGTCATATTCTTTAAAATGTATAAAATATTATAACAATGAGTATTATAAAAGTTATTTGCTATAAAACAACAATCAGTTGAACAGTCTTATGTAGATGCTCCTCCACAGCAATACTGAAAATATATACATTTTTCTTAATATAAATTTTAAATAACTCCAAACATATTAATTGTATATTTTAAAATAATACATCACTACTAGCATTTTCTTAAATGAACATAAATATGTAAAGTCTTTTTGTTTTTTGTTTGTTTGTTTGTTTTGTATTTAGTAGAGCTTAAAATCTTGGCTCTTACTGTGGGATAAGCCCAAAATAAGAACAATTTTTAGACATTGGAGTTCATTGAAATAAGGCTATACTTCAGTGACCCTCAGATCACCAAAGAATTTTACCTCCGTCTTAGTTAAACTGAGAGTTGACAGTTCTGCTGCACCAAGGAATGAATTGTAGGCTCGATTTTTGGATACAGACTTCTTGCTATGGTCAAAGCTATTTGACTTGAGTGAGTGACTTTATTCTCAGCCCACAGAGAACAGGTTACATTCATTTAAGAAATGGTGTAGGTATTAAGATGGTCTATCCATAAAGTCATTCACCAACTGTTTCAATGAACAATGGTTCTGCTTGGAGGGTGGCACAGATATTAAGTGAGGGTAAGAATCTGGTTCATTGGCTGTGATGATTTTGAAAAGCATTCATCTCAGAGAAAGAGTAACTTATAAAGTCATCTTCTTCAAACTTGATACAATAGTTACAAACGTCAAGCAAAGCATTCAGTCTCACTCTTTGTTGTTCTCTTACAAGCCACCTCCCAAGTTAATTGTCTATGTTTCTTTTGGCTGTATGAATAGTTTTGAAATATGTAAGCTGTTCTGAAAACCATAGTATAGTGTAAAAACATGAAATAAACAATACTACTAAACTACTAATAGAGAGGCTGAGATAGGAGAAGCATGATTTCAAGACCATTATGTGGTACACAGCAAGATACTGTCATGTACAAACAAGCTGAAAGTGTATATGGATTGTACAATGTTGGACCTATTTCTCCAATTACCAAATTAGAGAGACCATTGGATGACAATCAACAAATTTCTAATTCCTCATACTTTTGGATTTCAATCGATTAGGATATGTTGGTAATATTAATTTTCATATTAAGATATTAAGAAAAAGTAATTGTTACTTTCTGTTGTTTTTGTTGTAAGAGGTGGAATTAGATTTGTGTGGATTTGTTGAAAGATTACTTTCTTGCTTCTTCTAGGGTATAGTTTTGCTCCTTATGTTGGTGTTTCCCATCTATTATCCTTTGTAGGGCTGAAATTATGGAAAGGTATTGTGTAAATTTTGTTTTGTCATGGAATATCTTGTTTTCTCCATCTATGGTAATTGAGAGTTTTGCTGGGTATAGTAGCCTGGGCTGGCATTTGTGTTCTTGTAGGGTCTATATGACATCTGCCCAGGATCTTCTAGCTTTCATAGTCTCTGGTGAGAAGTCTGGTGTAATTCTGATAGGCCTGCCTTTATATGTTACTTGACCTTTTTCCCTTACTGCTTTTAAAATTCTTTCTTTGTTTAGTGCATTTGGTGTTTTGATTATTATGTGACAGGAGGAATTTCTTTTCTGGTCCAGTCATGGGCATCTCTTTCTTTAGGTTAGGGAAGTTTTCTTCTATAATTTTGCTGAAGATATTTACTGCCCCTTTAAGTTGGGAGTCTTTACTCTCTTCTATACCTATTATCCTTAGGTTTGGTCTTCTCATTGTGTCCTGGATTTCCTGGATGTTTGGGGTTAGGACCTTTTTGCTTTTTGCATTTTCTTTGACTTTTGGGTCAATGTTTTCTATGGTGTCTTCTGCCCCTGAGATTCTCTCTTCTATCTTTTGTATTCTCTTGGTAATGCTTGCAACTATGACTCCTGAGTTCTTTCCTAGGTTTTGTACCTCCAGGGTTGTCTCTCTTTCTGATTTCTTTATTGTTTCTATTTCCATTTTTAGATTCTGGATGGTTTTGTTCATTTCCTTTGCCTGTTTGATTCTGTTTTTCTGTAGTTCTTTAAGGAATTTTTATGTTTCCTCTTTAAGGGCTTCTAGCTGTTTACCTGTGTTCTCCTGCATTTCTTGAGGGAGTTACTTATGTCTTTCTTAAAGTCCTGTATCATCATCATGAAAAGTGATTTTAGATCTCAGTCTTGCTTTTCCGGTGTGATGGTGTGTCCAGGACTTGCTAGGGTGGGAGAATTGGATTCTGATGGTTCCAAGTAACCTTGGTTTGTGTTGTTTATTTGCTTATGCTTGCCCCACATCATCTGGTTATCTCTAGTGCTACCTGCCCTGGCTAAATCTGACTGGAGCCTGTCCTTCCTGTGATCCTGGTTATGTCAGAACTCCTCAGAGTCAAACTCTCTCTGTGATCCTGTGATTCTGGGATCCTCTGACCCTGAGTGTTTTAGAGTGCATGGGAGTGAAACTTCCTCTGTGTGTTGTGGGACTGGCTGTGGAGTTTGTGCACAAGGTCTGCTCAGGGCACTGGCCCAGACAGACTGGAAAGAATCCATGTCATTGGGCTGGCAGAGTTCGTTTGTGCCTGGGTCCTGCTGGTCCCAGTTACTCCCAGTGTTGGTACAGATGTTGCGTCCTCCTCACCTCTGATACTGGGCCTGTTACAGCACCTGGTAGTGGAGCTTCCTCTGGGTGTTGTGGAACTGGCTGCAGAGTTTCCACCCAAGGTCTGCTCAGGGCACTGGCCTAGACATCTTGGTTTGTTACCTTTATTAATTGCCTTCATTCAAGAATAACCATGAGGACACTATAGTTTTCAGAACTTTTCTTTCACCCACTACCAACCAAATAGGCTCCTTTTTTTTATCATCAAAGCACTTCTATGCCTGAAATGGAATACCTGGACATAACTATCATTTTTTCAATTCTATGGCTCTAAACTACCTAAACAAAACAGAGATCCCCAGTTCCTCTGCTCACACAAAAGTTCCTATTTCCTTCATTCCTTATTTTATTTTGCTGGCAAGTGTGTTCTTATCAAGATCTGTAGCCAAAAACTAATGTAAAATAACAAATAGTTATTTACATTGAACACGATCATATAGTTGATGTCAAATTGGTTACCATGTCCTACCACCATCCCATATCTATAACAGAGTTCTCCACTCTATCCAGAAACCATTACTATGCTATCTACATTAACACTAGCTGTATAATGAATAGCAATATGATAAAATAATCAGCTTGTCACTAGAAGACTGAGAAGAGGTGCCATCCTCTTTCTAAAAAAAGAAATCTCCAAAGGGGTTTTATTTTTTTAAAAAAAAAATCCCATAGAGACCTATAGAAAATGAGAGAAGAACCGTGTCCTTCCTGAAAGACTGTTTGAGTCAACTCCAGACCCAGACCTTTCTGCAATGGTAATTAAAACCCAGTTCACACTGGCAAATTAGGAGTTCATTCTTTTGTACAGTACAAGAAATACATTTGTGAGACAGTCACTCCTGAGATTTTCCCCATCACAAGAAAATGTATGCCTGGTTTATTTATTTCTTGTCTCATAGGCCATTTTCATGATTTCCTGGAAATTGTGGAGAACACATACATAAAGCTGCCTAGTACTTCCTAGTTAATGTGTCTTTATTTAAGGCATTTAACTTGTTTTTAGATGGGTCTTCTCAGGTGCAACATGAAGAAATTATTATACCTATAAACATAGAGTAATAGTGAAGATTAAATTATATTCCTCAGTATGTTCCATTGTATGCAGAAAATACTCAATAAATGCTATTGTTAGGCTTATCCTTGCTAAAGTGATCCTGGCCACTGTTTTGTGTGCTTGTTGATTTGTTTTTAAACTTGTTATTGGATTAATTGTATTTTGAGCATGTGCACACATGAGGGCACAAACACATGCGCATATGTATGTGGGTACATGTGCCTTCCTCCTAAGATGGGTTGGTGCCCGGTGTCTTCTTCAGTCATTCTTCATGTTATCTTTTGAGACAAGGTCTTTCCATGAACCAGTTACTCTAGGCTGATTGGCCATAGAGGTCCTAGGAACTTCCTGTCTCTGCTCTACCCACACTGGGATTATAGGCATATGTCACGATGACCAGCTTTTTACATAGGCATTAGTTATCCAAACTAGAATTGTCATGTTTCCACAGAAACTGGTATATGCACTGAGCCATCTTTCCAGCCCCATATTATTGATTTTTTTATTTAGCTTTCTAAAAATCAAGTGAACTCTGTGGCATTTTCCTTGCTGTGGTTTGAATGTAGGGCATCTTCTTCTCTAAATCCATATGTTAGAAGATTGGTTTGGAGGCTGGTGAGATGGTTCAGTGGATAAGAGCACTCACTGACTGCTCTTCTGAAAGTCCTGAGTTCAAATCCCAGCAACCACATGGTGGCTCACAACCACCCCTAATGAGATCTGATGCCCTCTTCTGGTGTGTCTGAAGACAGCTACAGTGTACTAATATATAATAATAAATAAATCTTAAAAAAAAAAGAAGAAAAGAAGATTGGTTTGGAGGTGCTAGTATTATTAGTATAATTGGAAGATGCTGTGGATCTTTAGGCAATAGGGCTTACTGAGAGTTTTTGTATGACTGAGGATACGCCTTTAAAAGGATTGTGACATCAAAGCCAGAACTCTCTATCTCTCCTGCTCCAACATGGACTCATGCCATTGCCATCTGCCACCTTTTCCAGAGGCCAAACCAATTGGCCATCTGATCTTGAGTTTGAACTTTCAGTCTTAGCTAAAACTTTTTTCTCTTTATGAGTGAATTAGCTCATATATTTTAGTAGTAACATGAAGCTGAATGATGCAATCCTCCAATAAATTGTGTTCATTGTAGTTGTCTAATTTAAATTATTAACCTAAATCATTACACACATTAGCATTAAAATCAGCTGACATGATCCAGCAAATCTTAATTCTAATGGTTCTGTTTTTTCAAGTCTGGAAAGCAGATCCTACCCCATCTGATACCAATGCCTATCTCTAACGTATCTCATGCACCACAACTACTAGCGACCTAACCTTCCTGGGATGCAGTAGAAAATGTAATAGATATGATTAGATATCAGTCTTCTCCATTTAAGTGTAATACAGAAAATTGAAATTTCACTTCTAACAGTTTCTGTACAAGATTGACCCATTGATTTTTCTCTGACATGTTAGATGGGGAGGAGGTACATAGCAGGTGGGAAAGAGGTGATTGTAATTTCTATTAGTCTAGGCATAAGGCAGGAGACTCATTTCCAAATGATGCTACCAGGCTAGTTCTGTAAGGAAATAGCCATCACAAGATGATGAATGTCTCTGAACAGATGGTATTGTGGGTATGAATAAAGTGACTACTGAAAAGTGTCTTCCTTTTGAAATTGGAAATAGGTGATTCAAATTTCAGAAGACTGTGATAAATTTCTACCAAGAATGCTTGCCTGGAAGAACCAGGTCCAGAAAATTGCCAAGTAGTCTATAGTGTTCAGGGATGAGGTTTAAGGAAGTTAATGCATCATTTGGGTCCTTTGTGAACAATAGCTTTATAAAAAGCTTGAGCTACTGTTCAAAGTGGGAAGATTATGTATGCCATCACCCATCCTTCTTTGTCATCCTTTGTCAATAGAATTTAGATGAAAATATAAGGAAAGGGACTTTATCTCACTCCGTTCATTGCAGGGATGAGCCCTTACACTAAGCAATTCTATCCTATGCTAATTGATCTAGAAGGATCTTAATGTGAAATACTTAGCTTTCAACAAGGATTCCTTGGGAGAATGGTAGGAACAAACTCAGCAGGATCTAAATGCAAAGCCAGAGAGAGGAAGGCAATGTAACTTCTTTAATGGTCATGTCCTTAGCATACATCATTGCAAATTCTCAAATTCAATCAAGTCGGCTGATGTACCAGGTTTCTCGCAGATAATATAAGCCAAATTTAATTTATTAGCCTGATGATTTCCCTCTCTTCTTCCACCATCCCTGCCAGCTTCTTTTTTATTTCATTAAAAAAATATGATTTTTAACTGGAAGCCTAAGATCGTTCAGCCTGATTTTGTAGTTCAAACAGAAGCAAGTTTATGTAAGAAAAAATAAAATGGAAATTTGCATGTTACGTCAATCTGAAAAACAAACAAACAGTTACAGGATATTTAAAGAGACAATAACAAATTCTGATCCTCATACAGATTAAAGATTAACATATGTCAAAGGGTTTCTTTTACTTATCAATTAGTAAAGACACTTGTAAACAGGGCTCTGCAGTTGTGGCACATGAACTAAATCCTTTGGTCCTCACCTGCTTTTGCAAATAAAATTCTGTTGGGAGCACAGCCACATCCAATCATTTAAGCATTGCCTGTGGCTATTTTGTGCCACAATGGCAGCACTGTAAGGTCCCACAATGCTAAAATAGTCACTCTTCTGGTCTATGACTGGAAAAAATATTATAGACCACCAAGAATATTGAAATAACTTGATAGATGTATACAAAGCATCAATTATCTGCAAGATTATCTGTATCCCACCAGATAAGAAATATTTACATTACAATATATAAAGCAGTATGTTTTTTTGTTAATTAAAGGGTATAAATAACCCAAAAAATGTAGGAGACAGAACTTCCAATTCCCTGTTTTGCACAATGCAAAGGCATTCTCAGCTTTTCTTGCCAATTGCTAAGAAAGAGCCATGCCTGGTAGCAAAGTTTACTCTGTCTGTAGATGAAGAGGATGCATATTGTATGTTGAAGTATAAGGTCTTGGGAAGATCTAAAATCACTCCTAAGTCACCAAAAGGTCACTTCTGGAAATCTGCAACTTTCAGACAAGACTATCAGTTAAAATGCAAATAACCTCTATCAAGCATGGCCAAGATATGTTAATCAATAATTACTAATTTGATACTGGCTCCCCTCCCAAGACAGTAGCTGAACAGTCAGTTATAAGGATAGAAAGTTCTAAGGACCTCCATGAAAATTTGATCAAATTTTACATAAATACTCTATATTATTTAGAGTAACTTCTATAGAAATACTCTAAAATACAAGAACAGCTCCAGGAAGACAGTACTGGTGAAGCTCACTTGGGAGATTTAACATGACAGGGATGTGTCATCAAAAAAAGCAGAAATGAAAGCTCTAGGTTAACTTGTATTAAGCAAGAAGATGAGTAAAAGAACACATAATTAAATGAGATGTTGTTGTTAAGGTTTTGCATGCATCCAAGTTTTTATCTAGAACATCAATAACAACAAGAAAAATAATTGTAAACTAGATATAATGGTGCAGACATGTGATCTTAATATTTAGGAGGACAAGGCAGGAAGGGCTTGTCTTTGAGGCTAACCTGGGCTACAAAGTGAAACCCTGTCTCAAAAACTTAAGACTTTTTCAAAATTCCTTTGCTGGGAAGCGTTTCTGTTGTTATACTTGTATTTGCTGTGACAGTTATAGATGAAAACTTCATATGTTCCTATACAGGCAGTATGCATATACACAATCTTCATTTATATTACTCTCAGATGTTTTAGTTATGTTTTCAACCATGTTACAAAATACTGGGCACAAAGAACATAAGTGAGGCAGGATTTACCCGGGCTAACAGTTTCAGAAGATTCACTTCAAGGCCAAGGGAACAGAGTTGTTCAACTCATGTCACCCAGGAAGTAGACATAGAGAAAAGTGACAGAGCACAATATAGTCCCTAAGTAATGTTCTCCCCACCTACTTACCTCCAACTACGTCCCATCCAATATTTTTCAGTAACTCTCAATAATGCCCTCATGTTATGAATCAATCAAAGGATTCATTCTTTGATTATTTCAGAGGCCTTAGAATCTAACAATCTCTGGAAATACCATCACAGACACCCAGAGATGTGGTTTACTAAATTCCTACACTTTCCAGTCTGATTAAGTTGAAAATTCGGGTTAACCATTCTTTGCTCTGGACCCCATCTGCTCCTCACCCTAAGCCCCCTTCTTACCTTTCTTTGTGTCATCCCTGGTTCCTGCTCTCAAAGTGATCACATTGCAGCTTCCCTCTGTGCCTTTCAAAGACACATTTATGTTTCTTAGCTGATGTATTCACCAAAAATACCAGTCTGTGAATCCAGAGGGAAGTTGTTTATGACACACTATGACACAGGTATGGAAGATACGTCAATTCAGACATGAATAAAATAAAGACGGTGCCCTAATGCAAAACCCCAACAGTTGGGATGTTGAGTGGAGGAGGCTGACAGTGGTGACTTCCACTCATCCTCCCTCAATCATGCATGGCAGGGATTCATGAGCCCACTTTATACTTTTACTTGGGCTCCAGGAATCAAACTCAGGTCACTAGGCTGTGTGGCAAGCGTTTTTACCTGCTGGCCCACCATGTAGCCATTGTTGTTGAGACAGGGTTTTGCTATGCAGCTCAGACTTGAGACTTACAATGCTCCTGTCTCAACCTCCTGTGTAGACATAAACTTTTTGCAACCTACTTTTAATAAGGGTTCAACCTCTCCTGTAGCCCACCACCCAGCAGAGGTAGTAGAAGAGAAAAGTTATTAGGATATGGGGAAGTGGACCTGTTCAGCAATAGTTCTTTAGGGGGTGAACTTAAACTTCTTGGGCAGCAGTCCCCTAGCAGAATACCAAACACAGCACAGCAGTTCCAGACCAGTCCTCTAGGCAGGCAGACACCAGGCACAAACTGGCAGCTACAGTCCAGTCCTTTCAGCAAACAGACACCAGGCAGCTGAAACAGCCAGGCTCACCACCTAGCCTAAGCCAAGGCCTTAGAAGTGGCAAGCTGCCTTAGGAACCCCACAAGCAATTCTTGTGTAAGTTTCTCTCAATGGCAGCGTTACCACAAGTTGAGCACAACAACAATATGCAAGATGAATCAATGCATGCGTGTCTTTAGTGAAGAATAGCAAGGTGGAGCAAATCAAATCAAGCTCAGTGCTCGTCTCCCATTGTCTGTGGGGTCATATTTATACTCCTTCATCAAGAGTCCTTTCACGTGTCTGCTATATCCAAACATCCTTTCACCTGTGTCTACTTCAGGAAAAGTCTTTCACGTGTTTGCTTTAGCAAGACATCCTTTCACCTGTGTACCCCATCTTTTGACATAACTTGCCAAAGAACTAGAAGTATCCACTTCATTGTATCCTCGTAGCTGGAAGTAGAGGTGATCGTGAGTCACCCAACATGGGTTCTAGGACCTGAACTCTAGCCCTCATGATTGAATAGAAAGTTGTGCTGGCCATTGGGCCATGTGTACAGTGTGCTCTTTTGTACTTCTTTTGAGAACTGTCTGACCAGTAAAGTTGCTCATTTTTTATTTATTTTGTCATTCCCAGAGCCCCATCAGTTGACCCTAGATTCCATCAAGTTGACAATTACCACTGCTCTTCTCAAGGAAGCAAAGAAGCATACTGTAAGACGGAGAACCACATAAAGAAGCATCAGAAAAGTAGCTATCCTGGATAAAATCTAGAGCCTATGTCATTTCAATAGGCAGTTGTAGGGAGGACGTGGTCAGTGAAGACTCCTCTCTTTGGAAAAGTTTTCATCTCTGGTCTCAACTAACCAGAAAACAGAGTGGAGGGTCAGAATGCTCCTTATTGGGATTAGATAGCTCCAGAAAGCTTTTCCTATTTCAAGCACAGACAGTCTACTTTTCAGCTCCATGGCTAAGCAGTAATCACGGGTACTGCTTTGAGTCTTGGACAGTACTGTCAGCGGTGACAAGAAGCAAAGAAAGGAAAAGCAGACGAAAAGTATAGAGAGCAGGGAAGGAGTGGGAGTGAGAGGACACATTGAGCAGCATGTTGGAAAGCAGACCACGCCTCCACTTACACCCAGAGAAAACTGTCCACCAGATTGTCACCCACTCCACCTTCTCCTCACCATTTTTGATAATGACAAAGATCGAAAGCCGTCCCTACCTAGAGAAAGGACAGATTTTCCTGATCTGAACTCTGTTCTTTCTGAGCAGCCTATGACAAATTGCTCTCTTTCCATCTCTCCCCACTCCACGGCTTTATGCCAGTTGTGTTTATGTTCCTTTCCAGGCCCACTCAGGCCTATTTCTTCCTGAGCCTGTAGGCTTATGTTAATTTCTGAGATTATTCTTTCCTGTGTCCAATTTATTTTATGCACCGAGTTGTTCGCTTCCCGCTGTTTGGTTTGTAGCTTCCCTTTCTTGATGTTTTACAATGTTTACTCCTTTCTCTGTCCTAGCAATGGATAGCCAATAGCTTTCAAAGGCCAATGCTGCTACTCAGCAAGGGAAGCAGGTTTCTGGCAGTCTGTTTCCCCACACTTTTTCCTCCCGTTCCTTTCTGACCACTCCCCTATTTAGAGGTCCCTTATACAAGGGAAAATGGAAGCAAAATATGGTGGAAAACAGTAACATTTGCTTTTGTAAGGTCATGAGTAACTCTGGATTGTTACTGCTGCTGTTTAAAAAAAATACAAAGAAAGTATTGATTAAAACTATTTGTCTATTTTGTGAGAATCCCAACTGTCCCTGTTCTTTACTCCCCAGCAAACATGAAACATGAGCTTTGACACTGTGCTCTTCTTTTCCTCAAATCTAATAAGATCAGTATTTCCCCTTTTCCTGGAATGCTATTCATGCTTCACATGCTCAGATTTCTCTTCCAAAAAGCTTCCCATAATTGTCCCAGGCCTCCTCCATCTTCTAGTTCTTATGTGAGTCTAGGGAGCTCTCTCATGTTCCTTCTCCTTTTCCTGTATCCCCAGTGTTCTTGTATATGTGTGTGTATACATATGTATATACATACATACATACATACATATGTGTATATATATACATACACGAATATATATGTACATATATATAAACATATACATATTTTTTTCCTTGAACTGTTGTTCCTGTCTCCATCTCCAAGGTGCTAAGATTACAAGTGTTTACCACCTTATTCAGGTTTTTAACTGAAACCAACGCTTTGTACATGCTAGACAAGTACTCTACTAACTCATCTATGAGCCCAGATCCTCTTGCTTTCTTTATTGGTATGAAAACAGAATAAGTCCCCAAAGATATATTTTCAAGTTGGAAGGCTGTTTTAATTCATTGATCAGGTTTTGAGCACTTCTTTGGATGTGCTCCTAAATACTTAAAGAACTCTGTACATTCTAGCTATATCCACCATTTCCACCAAACATATGCTAGAGACAATAATTTTATCAAAGGTCCCTTTGCCATTATCGATGCTGCCCTACACCTATAATTCCTCATTTACAGTATTACTTCTTCCTGACAATACCTAATTCTTTCTAACTTCCTGGACCTAGAAGTACTTGAATGAATTAGCCCTGCCCTTTAGTCTCCTAAAGTTCCATATGCAAAAATCAATACTATTTGTGAGAGACTTTTCTTTTTGCCATTATGGCTTTACTTAGTTGTGTGATCTTCAAAGTGATTGCCTGTCTTTGGTATTTCAAGTCAATATGCCAGCACTCTCAACAGCTCAATTAAAACTATACATATAACACCATGAACTGTTACGGACTTAATGATTTGTTCAAGTTAGCTCCAGAAGGACAGGAATGGTATCCTCTATTTCTTTGTTGTCCTTCTTCTGTTATTATAACTTGGTATATTGTCCTAACATAAATTTAAGAGCTGAGCTCAACAGTTGCACACCCTGGTTTGAATTTTGGCTCTGCTACTGAAAACTACATAATCTTTCGTATGCCCATTAACCTCTCTCAGCTTCCTCCCATGGGAAGAATATTTACCAACTAGGTTGTTGTGAATATTAAATGAGTAAATATGAGTAATGTGCTTAGGAAAGTGCCAAGAACACATCAGCCCACAAACATTAACTGTTTGGGTGAGCAGTCACAAGAGAAAGGAAAATTCAGTTTCTGAATTACCAATGGATGCTCCTTCATGCTTCTAACTATAACCGTGCCCTCTGTGTTTCTCATTTCACATGTATAGGTTCCCACTCTGATGATGGACACCCAGTTCTCTGAGTTCACACCAGACATCACTCCCATCATGTTGGCAGCCCACACCAACAACTATGAAATCATCAAATTACTTGTCCAAAAGCGGGTCACTATCCCAAGACCCCACCAGATTCGCTGCAACTGTGTGGAGTGTGTATCCAGTTCAGAGGTAGACAGTCTGCGTCATTCAAGGTCTCGACTGAATATATATAAGGCTCTGGCAAGCCCCTCGCTCATTGCCTTATCAAGTGAGGACCCCATCCTCACGGCCTTCCGGCTGGGCTGGGAACTCAAAGAGCTGAGCAAGGTAGAAAATGAGTTCAAGGCTGAGTATGAGGAGCTCTCTCAACAATGTAAGCTCTTTGCCAAGGACCTGCTGGACCAAGCTCGGAGCTCCCGAGAACTAGAGATCATCCTCAACCATCGAGATGACCACAGTGAAGAACTTGACCCACAGAAGTACCATGACCTGGCTAAGCTGAAGGTGGCAATCAAATATCACCAGAAAGAGGTAAGCTGAGATACTAATCTCTGTCTCCTGGAAATTTAAAGTGCTCATTGTCTACAGCATCAAAGCAAGACTCAGTAGTTTTCTAACACTTAACACTTCAAACATAGGTTGTATGGGCCTCATAGATCCATTCATCTGTGATGCAGACAGCTTTTGTGTATTTTCTTTGTGACCAAAATGTAGTCACCTGATTCTTTGAAAGGAAAGCATTTTATCATTCAGCAAATCCTTGTCAAGGACTCTTCTCAGTGTTTAGAATAGAGGGCTTAAATACCAGTCCTACTTGTTTGGGTACATTTTGCAATTTTAACGTTAGAGTATTTGGCTACATAAAATTTGTAAAGATAATTATCTTCATAATTTATGTTATGATATGAATACACTTGATCACTGATTATTTTTCAGTTAAAAATTCTCTTCATATAGGATATTATGAAGCTATATGGCTAACTTCTATTTTGGACACAAATAAATAAATGAAATCTAACTTTATCTTTACTATATTATCTATGGCAAGTGAATTTAGAATTTTTGTGATAAACAAAAATCATTCAAATTCCTTGGAAATGGAGCTAGAGAGATTGCTCAGTGGTTAAGGACATTTCTAGCTCTTACAGAGGACACAGGTCTGGTTCCCAATGCCCACATGGTGAAACCATCTGTAACTCCAGGTTCAGGGGATACAGTGCTCTCATCTGACCTCTGTGGGATCCAGGCATGCATTCATACATGCAGGCAAAATATCCATAGACAGAAAATAAATAAATTTTTCAAAAACTTTAAGAAAAAATTCTTTAAAGGCATGTAGTTGTGTATCTTAACAAACTGAGGAGAAAAGCATATTAATTTTTATTCATTATTCTTATATGTGTTTTCTTTTTTTAGTTTTGATGGTGGTAGCGGTGGCAGGGCAGGGTAGGAAGGTGCACACACATATGTATTTGTGGTATTGCTCTGGCTGGACTTAGACACCTGATCCTCTTCCTAAGTATTGAATTCACAGACATATTCCACCACTTCTGTTCTTTTTCTTCCTTCTTTCCTTCCTTCCTTCCTTCCTTCCTTCCTTCCTTTATTTTTGTTTTCACTTTGTTTTTGTCCCTTGTGATTCTTCATTTCCCATCTACACATTTAATAGTATTTTTATGTGTGCATATGAGTGTCTGAGTTTGTGTATCCACAGGTGTGACATATGATGTATCTGTGTGTGGGCATAGACATAATCACTCATCCATATACCCAGGAGTCAGAGGAGGACAATGGTTGTTCTACTCCATCACTATCTACTTTATACTCTTGAGGCAGAGCCTTCCACTGAACCTCAAGCTAAGTTGACAGCCAAAAGCTTCTAATCATCCTGCCTATCATATCCTCCTCTCCCCCTCTACACACACAGCACTGTGGTTACAGGCACATACAACCATGCCCAGCTTTTTTTCATGGGTTTGTGGGATTTTAATTCTGGTCCTCTTTTTTACACAGCAAGTATTCCTACATACTATGCCACCTGCCCAGCCTAATTATTAGTCTAAGTGGGTCCTAGGCTATCATCTTATGGAACAAATTCAATCTGAGAGTCACGTGTTGAGAACCCATAAACAAGTTGGAAACATTTTTAAAGGACAGTTTTCCCCAATGTCTTTAATTCCTTAAAGAAGGCTGGTGAAGGGATGGGGGGGGGGGGGGAATCTCATGGACCAGAGGTATTGAAAGAGCAACAACTTCCCCATGAGAGTGAGAGAAATACTCAAAAAGCAAATCCTGGATGAACAGCCAGCTGGGCACAGTGCTGCATGCCTGTAGCTGCAATTGCAATCCTTTATTGGTATATCCACATTTCCCCTTTGGGGGAATGCAGGTAACATTGCATTTCAGTATGGAGCTCTAGATTTTTACTTTATTTTGATGCAGGATCATAGAAAATTACCTTGAAAATGAGAACAGACTCCGAGCTTGAATTATTGAACAATGTTACAACTGTTAAAACTTAGGGGACCCTTGGACTTAAAGCATATTTCACTGTCAAACAGCTTAAGACTATGAGAGATGGAGACAGAATATTATGACTTGAAGCTCCATTGTTCCTTACAGGATCATGTTTTGAGTGCTTTGTCTCCAGCTTGTGGCATTATTTGAAAAGTTGTAGATTCTGTAGGTAATAGCACCTGGATATAAGAAGCCGGCTTCATGAAGTTCTATTTTTCACTTCTCCTGACCATGGTCACTGCTTCCTGGTCCCCAGGCATGAGCATCCAATACCATAGACTAGCTGCTCTCATCATTGTACCTTCCTCATTCTTGTTAACAGTGACCCTCTGAAACCATGACCCCACATAAACCTTCCCTCCCCTAAGATATTTCATTTTCACTTAGGTATTTTGAAACTGCAAAGGGAAAAGAAACAAGTAAAATATCACCTTCAGGAACAAAATCTTGGCTGAAAGTGGAAGAGAAATTATTCTTCTCTAAAGGGCTTTTTCTTTTTTTATTGGTCATTTTTTTTTACTATTTTTTATTAGATATTTTCATTATTTACATGTAAATTTTTCCTTTCCCAGGTTCCCCTCCAAAAAACAAACAAACAAACAAAAACAAGAACAAACCCCTTTTGCCTCCCCCCTCCCCATGCCTGCCACCCCACCCTCTCCCACTTATTGGCCCTGGCATTCCCCTACACTGGGTCATTTTATTTTTTTACATTTCAAATGTTATCGCCTTTCCTCCTTTCCTCTCCAAACCCCCCCATCCCATCCCCCTCCCCCTGCTTACCAACCCACCCACTCCAGATTCCTTGTCCTGGCATTCCCCTATACTGGAGTATCGCATCTAGCCTTCACAGGACCAAGGGCCTACCCTCCCATTGATGTCTGACAAAGCCATCTTCTGCTACATATGAGCTGGTCATGGGTCCCTCCATGTGTACTCTTTGGTTGGTGGTTTAGTCCCTGGGAGCTCTGGAGGGTCTGATTGGTTGATATTGTTGTTCTTCCTATGGGATTGCAAACTCCTTTCTAAAGGGCTTTTTCACTGTAGTTTCCCCTCATAAGCATTCCTACTCAGATTCTAATGGGCTCTTCAAAAGAATGTCATTTGGTGAAAGACTATGCTCCAAAGAATTAAACAAAAGCCAATTCCAACAATTTTTATATAAAGTAGTAGGATCAGACAGTTTTCGTCTCTTAGAAACAGGTGCAGACTATTAAATAATCCTTACATAAGAATTCAATCTTCACCAGGCAGTAGTGGTGCATGCCTTTAATCTCTGCACTTGGGAGGCAGAGGCAGATGGATTTTTGAGTTCGAAGCCAGCCTGGTCTACAGAGTGAGTTCCAGGACAGCCAGGGCTATACAGAGAAACCTTTTCTCAAAAAACAAAAACAACAACAAAAGAATTCAATCTTCAAGTGATCTTATACTGGCATTTGTTGGTATGGAATGACTTCTTAAATGTCATAATTTCATATATCCTAGCCCATTGTCATACATGTCAAAAGCTTCCAAAACTGTATCATTTTGTTTTTTCATTTCTACTGTTCAAAGTAAGCAAGCAGCAAAGGTGTAGTCTTCATTTTTAACCAATGAAGAACCATGTTCATGAACTCAGAGACCATCTGACAAGTCAGTGGACAGTCAGGCTCTTGGGGCAACATTCTCAGTGATTTTCCTTTGTAATATCCATGGAGCAGAATCCTTTTGTAGCAGTTTGGTAGCCTAGAAATTTACTACAAGGTAATTGAAGGTGACTACAAGTTCTTTGGCTTTTAGATCAAACTTTATTAGCTAAAAATCTCTTTAAAAAAACTATTAAACCGTTTGGAATAATAGTCAATAAAGATCATAAGTGATTATAACCTAATAATTTGAAGAAATGGTTACATGTAAAGATACAGGTATATACTGTCAGCAGCTCCTCTACTTCAGCTAATGAAGATTTGTACTGTGTACTTCAGTGCCATTTACCAGCCTGTCTTTCTTGATTTTAACACCTTTCAGTTGGTCTCAGAATATAGAGCCTTGTTCTCTTTCTATTTCTCTACGCCATACAAAATCTGTTCTTGGCTACTTGAATAATGGACTAGTTACTTCAGTCTTCTAGAGGAGAGTCAACATCTCAATGGGAGACATCCAATAAACATATTTATTAGTATTTCTCCTTTTAATTTGACTCTCTATCTACTTAATCTATATCAATTACCAACTAGTTACTTCTACCAATAGCTTACAATTGGCTAATTTTCATAAGGCACAGGTAAATGAACACATTTGGGAAGTAAACCCATCTCAAACAACTGTGTTAGCTGTTAGCAATTTAAAATGTTCTCTCTACTGAAAATACATTCCCTACTAGTTCTTGTTCTTAAGGGTTTTCTTATGCTAAGATTGTTCCTTGTCACTTTTAACTCTACTTCTAATCCCATTCCATACAGCAAACATACTTGATACAACAGTCCATTTCTTGAAATAGAGTTACATCTTAACAGCTCTTAAGTGCACAGCTCTTAATTATACCATCAAGGCAAATAGTGAAATACAATAGGCAAAGCAGATCCACATATGAAGAACTTGCAGCATCTTCTTTCTCTGATGTTTAAGAACAACACTGTCCATTACTTGTTTAAGGCTTTGTCTAGAATAGACTTCCAGGTTTCTCTTGTTCGGATCTGTTTGAGTTTATGGGTGGTTTATGCTCTCTGACTTTTAAAAAAGTCTTACTAGTTTATTGTGGAAAGATTACAAAGCCCACATTCTAGAGTTCTACTTCGATTACTATCTACGCTTTAGTGTGTTTTTCAAGTCTGTAGAGCATTCTTTCGCAGGCAAATTGCTCACCAAATAGAATTTATAGTAGACTGGTGGCCTCTCTCTGGATATCTTTCCTGATTTTGTTCAATTAATCATAATTTGAGTGTTATTTTGGCAGAAAATCATACCCTATCTCCTATAGTTCAAATGTCCCTGGTGGCAGTATATATTTATTACTGTTGGTAAATGTTCTTATAAATATAGAAATAATCTTACCTGTTCCTCTAATTATAATAATTATTATTATTCATTAACATTTCCTCCTGGCATGAAAAAATAATTTCTTCTCCCTTTCTCCACTCTTACAATCTACAATCTCCTAACCAAAATTAGTATAATTCTCAGTGCATCACCTATTTGCTGCTTTGTCTGTACTCGTGTATCTAGAATCTTTTCTATACTGGGAAAATAAGATTCAGTTTGCTTATTAAAATTATTGTAGCAAGGTGTTACAGCATACTGCCTACTGTAATATACAATTAACCCCACTAATTACATTTTGACATAATTCTCATTTGTTCTGTGTGTGTTTTTGTCATGTATCTGCCATGTTAGTTAGCTCTGAATTCATCTGTATTAAATGCCCTATTAATCTTTTTAAGTATGATGTGATTTAGGATTCTATGTAAACTGATAAAAAGACCATACTGCCTGTCCATAGCAGTAAAAGGATTGGACAGCCCAAGTTGGTATAATAGATGAATTTCTTGCATACCTATTTAGTTGATCTCTGTTTCAGTGTGGGGGAGTGTTTCAAGTATTATACTTCACCCTTCTGACATGTGGAGGGTTATTGTGCCTCAATACCAGTCTACATCTTATTTATATTTCTACCTCTTAATAACAAATATTGCTAGGTTAAGGTTGTAATGGTCCTACCACATTAAGCCTCCCATTTATTTGTCTTAAACTCATTTATACACAGAAGATGTACACTGTCCACTTCCCCTCGTAGACCATTTTCTCCAGGCTGATGACAAAAGCTCTTGATTTTCCATTGATGAAGTCTTTGTTAGACCCCGTCTTGCCATTCTAGAACTTCTCTCTTTGCCTTTTGGTACAAGCTTCAATATTCCATCAGAAGACAATATTGCAAAAATAGTTTCAGCACACATCAACATGTGTGGATGGGAACCCATCATCAGTCTTTCATTCCATATCCTGACCCCAGAACTCTCAAAAGTTTGGCCCCGGGAAATCTGGAAAAGCTTTCTGTACTTTTATTGCCTGGTAGACGTTGCACTTTCAGAATTATTTACCTTAATCTGCCATAAAAACCTCCCTCTTTAAGATACAATGTGCCAATGTTGTACTGTCTGTGAGAAAATACTCATCATAATACCATGCTGGGGAACACTATCCTTAGAATTTCTATTTATCACAGAGCAGTGACACTGGTATGAATATTGGTAGAGTTCATCAGTTCTTCATTTCTATTCTTTGATAGATTCTTCTCCTTGCTATTATTTGATCTTATCATGAAGAATCCTAATAGTACAAGTAAAGTAAGAACTATATAACTAAAGCCAGTATTTTGAATTAAAACAAAGAAAAAAATGATTTGGGCAAAGAGAAATCAAGGTTTACCTAATCTAAAAGTTTTTAATAATGAAACTATGCTGAACTAGAATAAAACAGCTATTGCTGAAGCCTAGAAAAAATGGAAAAATGACTTTTCATGTACTGGCTCTCACTCACTTTCTCCATCATCCTTTATGGCAGGAAGTATATCCTCATATATCTCATTGATATCTATCATAGCTTCATCCATGTCAACGATTAGGTCTTCGTCTTCTTTTATTGAAAGGATTGATTCTAAGTCGGAAAGATCCGCAAGATCCGGGAGGGACTCTTCCTCTGGAGGAGGCGCAGCTGCTTCTGCCTCTTCTGGTCTAGCATTCTGCTGCACGGAGGGAGCTTGTTCCTGCGAGATGAACTGTAACAATTCCTCAGCTATTCTTATTAGCTGGGCTACACAATCAATGAGTCCAGCAACCATTGCAGGGATTGACACAGCTTCCATGGCTCAGGCAGGTGGTGTGATTATGATAGTGATCAAGTACAGAGTGAGTCTAGCAGTACCACAAAACTTTTCAGTGATATTGGATAACCTCTCACAAAATGTCTGTACTAGTAGGCTATTCCTATTATAATCACCACCAGATTGTCACTTCCAAGACAAAACAGCCAATCAGATCTAATAATAGAAAAAGACAAATAAAAAACAGATCAATATCCTTGACCATTTATTCACACTGCAGGTTATAGCTACAGGGTATAGTTACCAAGACTCATCCAAGAGGTTAAGTGAGATTTCTGGCTGTTGTTCTTCCTTTTTCACAGCCTAATGAGGATCTAGTGCCTCTCTTTTCCTTTGGATTTCCCATGATATTTATTTTTGCTCTGGGATTTCAGCATAAAATAGGGGGGTTGCATATCTCTCCTAAACACCTCTATTGAGAAAGGATATATCATCACTCAGAGTCTTTAACTGTTTTTATTAGTATCTTTGACTCGTGACCATTTATATCTGAAAGTTTTGGTGTTTTTAAATATTAATTTGTTAAAGTTTCCAATTGGCATGCATCTTGGGGACAGATGGCATAGTGCAGTGAATTGTAAAAGCTCTTCATTTATTCTTATTAATTAGGCTATATGATCAATAAGTCTACCAACTCTTAGAGGAACTGACACTGATTCCACATCTCACCCATCTTCTCAATAGATAAAATATTACTAAAAAGCTACAGCAAGTGGTCTCTTGATGATACTGAATCCTGTGGAGCTGACAATGCTTACTCCATTGATTTAAATGAAAAATGAACATGTTAATTTGATTGTGGTAGTGACAATTATGGTATGAAACCAGCAGGGCCACGAAACTCATTGATGATATTTGGGGATTGTGTCAACTGCCAAAATTTAGACAGTTGTTGAATATTCACCCAGTAGGACACTAACCGTAAATAGAAAAGAAGTACACTAATAGAGACATATATTAATATGAAAGGTATTAAACTTAGTGGAAAAAAACTAGATATAAAAGAGTACACACTGGAAGCTGTTCATATACAATTCAAGAAAATTTATGGTACAAAAAAAACCCACGAGAATAATTGTGTCTAGGGAAATGAGAAGTAATTAGAGACATGTAAGTGAACTGTCTCTGATGGTATCAATGGTTATATTTTACAAAGTTCTAGGTTATATGAGAACATGAAATTGATGGATTCCATTGATTGCTAGTGTTAAAAGTTGTGCAATTCATTGTCTGTCACCCTTCCTTAAGTAAGCAAACATAATCAATTCCCTACCTGAAAAGCATGTCAGATGAGAAGGTATGCCTATAACATTGTAACAAATTCTCAAATTTGTGGAAGGAAGGCCTATTATATATAAAGCACCAAGAAACCAATTTTACCCATTAGTGCATCTAATCCTCACAATAAAATAACTGTATAACATTATAATTGGAAAAAATTGAAAATCATTAGGTATTATCTAACTTATGGCCAGCCACATGGTGTGGAATAGAAGTTAACACAGGACTAACTTCCAAAGACCTATGTTAAAGGACACATACATGGGTATCCATACTAAGACATTTGCTTTAATGAGTCCAGAGCTAACATCTCATTCTCCCAAACAGAAATAGAACTGAGAATGTTCCTTCACTTGCTATCCCTAGAAATCAGCTAAATTATGAGCTAACTGTGTCTAGTACTAACTGGTAGAAAGAAGCAGATCCTATGGTGTCCATGTCACAATCAATAGTTTCATGGAGCTTCAAAGATGTGTGTTTTGCTCTTGTCCTCTGGTGTTCTGAATTTCTCTAAATGATTGGAAGCTACTCACCTGTCAAGATGGACAAAGGTGTTGCCCTAGAAAATGATTTCTGGAGTTCTGCTTTCAAATAGTCCACAAATGCTTCTGCAACAACCAAAAAAATATAACACACATAGAGATGTGGTGGGAGGGACAAATCATAAAATCAGTAGATTTAAGGATATCAGAAAGGGGTAGAAGCAAGTACAAACTCTCTAATGTGAGCTGACAGTAGCTGGCATTTTCTTTTCGGTGACATTTGCTTTCTGGGCACAGGTTAAAAATAAAGCTTGGACCAAATGCAGAAGGTGACTATCAAAGAATGAGAAATTTCAGCATAGCTGTTGGCAATTGTAGGAGGCTAGCATAATGGATGTTTGGGGTGTGCATGGGCAGTTTTTCTTACCTGGAATAAGTTGAGGTCTAGGCTGGCCCCTGGACAGGAAGTTCTCCCGACACAGGTACACTCCTCAGAAAGGTACCTAGCATTGGATGTGAGAGGGACATAGAGGGACATAACTCAAGACTACTTTTGAAGGACACTTTAAGCAAAATTATTCTAAAACATACAAGCGTATCCAAAGAGCCAGGTCTCTAAAGGAACATGTATACTACCAGATAGCAACCTGAAACAAACAGATATACATTGCATAGTCCCTCCCATATGTGGAAGCTAAAAAATGTCAATTTGACTGCAGACTACTGACTAATAGAAAATAGGAGTGGCCACAGGGAAGGAGGAATAAAAGATTAGATAATGGGTACTCAAATGAAGTTAGATAGGAGGAACATATGTGTTCTAGATTTCTATGGCACAGTAGGGTCACAACAAAGTATGTATTTTCTGAGTAACTAGACAAGAGTAACTCAAATATTCCAATCTTAAAGAAAAGAAAACATTAATTACCCTATTTCTATTAGTGCATGTTACCTAGGCGGTGGTGGCGCACACCTTTAGTACCAGCACTTGGGAGGCAGAGGCAGGCAAATCTCTGAATTTGAGGCCAGCCTGGTCTACAGAGTGAGAGTTCTAGGACAGCCAGTGTTACACAGAGAAACCCTGTCTTGAGAAAAAAAAACTAAGAAAAAATAAAATAAAACAAAACAATACCCTATCAGTACATGTTTATGTGCATATAGAAATATGTTGTATATACATACAAAAATTGCCATATACCATGAAGTTGTACAGTATTACATGATAATAAAAATTAATTAATTAAAAAATAAAAATAGCAAAGTTAAATTTATGGTTATAGAGATTAAAATCACATAGTACTGATACATGGATAGACAAGCAATGGAACCCTGACCATGATCATACATCAAACATCAAAAACTAATTTGAAATGGGTAGAAGACTTAAATCTAAAATATAAAACCACTGTGTAGCTCAAACCACAAGAGAAAACTTTCATGATCTTAGGGAACCAAAACTTTATCACATATACCCTAAATTAGCGAAAAGCTCTCATCTATCAAAAGATACCTCAAGAGAGTAAAATGATCAATCATAAGGTAAAAAAATATTCAGAAAGTATTCCCAATAGAAGGTTGATACTTATTCTATACATATATTTTAGACTCCTATAAATGAATAAAACAATGTAAATATCATACTCAAGACAAAAGAAATTAACTACTACTTCATAGAAGAGGATATTTATATGAGCTACAAGCACACAAATTGGCATTTGTCACTTTTACTCATCATACAAATGAACATTCAATTCACAAGGACATATATCAAACCCCACAAGAATAAGTACGTCTGAAAGGACTGATTATAAGAAACGCAGAACAACGGAGCCACTGGAACTCACATACAACTACAGGTAAACGTGTTGGCTTATACAATTACTTTGAAAAGCTACTGGATAGTATCTACTAAAGCTAAGTCTGCCTCTGTCTCATGCACCTGTAGTATTACTACTAAGTATCTACCCAAATTAAAGAATGTAAACATCTACCAGAATACATGTAAAAGAAAGTAAAAGGAAACCAGAAATGTAGAAGTATAGTATATATCCTATCATTTCATTTAGATGAAATTTAAAACAGCAGTGAGTGTTGTCAACATTGTTTGACCAGCCTGTCATTAATGGGAGGGAAATGAAGCATAACATTAAGAGAAGGTTCCAATGCCTGGTGTGGATCTCTACTTCATGTCAATGCAATGACAAGAGGTCCTGATTATCAGATAGTTTTTAATTGATGCAACGTGATATAACCTGCCTCTTATAAGTAGCTAGAAAAAGAGCTAGAACAAAGGTGATGCTAGCTGACTGAGAACTGGAGTCGTTGCATCTCTGTCTCACTTTTGTCAGCATGACTAATGAAAAACCACCATTTTCTTCCACTGAGTGTTAGTGTGCTATTTGGCATTACTTCCATCTGGAAATGGCAACAAGTTTTGAATAATGGAACAAAAGAGGAACAAAGAAATCCGAATTCACTAGGCCCATGTTTATAGTGGATAAGCTCCCCTGCAGCAGACAAAGTAAAGTACTTCATATCCAAGTGGACCAGAGGTAGTTATATGGGAGTGATTAAAATGTGCCTTTGGTGAATACAGGTGCTAGTTCCAGATTAACAAATAGACTTTTTTCTTTTTTTCTTTTTTCTTTTCTTTTTCTCCCTTCTGAAGTGCTGCAGTACCATTTGGTCACAAGTATTTCATTTAAATGCTTAAATAAACAACACTTCTGTTAATGGCTCCTCAACTGGTGGTGGGATTATACCTCCCCCATCCTCTTTACTGGGACTTTATCTGAAGACCAAGCAGGGCTTGCTCAACACAAACTGCACTCAATAGAGAAAGAAGAAAAGTAAATAAATAACCTTAGTGGGAGAAAATGAGGGACTTTTCAAAGTTGGGTGGGAGAGGATGAGAGGCTTTTGAGTGGGGTAAGGGGAGCAGTTGAGAGGGTAAATGTGTTCAAAATACATTATATGAAATTCTCAAAGAATGAATAAGAAATTATTGTTATTTAAAAAAAACACTTTGGACACACATAACTTCTCTTTGCCCTCCCCACATCCAGGGAAACATCAAGAAGACCTTGATGCCCCAGCATAGGGAGATGCTGGAGTGATGGACTGAGAGAGGATGGGTGGGGTAGCACCCTCATACAGGCAAGGGGGAGGGGAAGGGCAAGTGGGATGGGTGGTGGTGGAGGGGTAACCAGGAAGTGGAATATCATTTGGGATGTAAACAAATGGAATGATTAATAATAATAATAAAAAGACCTACCCCATCATTTTGATATAGCAGGAACATCTCTGGGAAATATAATGAAAATAATCAACAAGATTTGCCCTTGCATCTATATTTCAAAGTTAGAAATTGTTGCCTTTACAAACATCTGCATGCAGTGAGTCTATAGGATCTGACATTCAAAATGTCTATGAGCCATCTTTAATTTATCAAGGAAAATGAAAAGAAGTATGGAACTGAAGAGCTAAACACACCCCCTTCTTGAAAAAAATATGAAAGATTAATAACAGAAACCAAAAGAAGAAGGAGTAGGGATGTCCTTGTAGTCAGCTTAAAGCAAGTTCTTCTACATTTCTTTCCTCCCCTTTCTAATCGACTCTTGCTTACCTTGTAGAAAAACAACTTAGTCACTGCCGCAAACAGTAGTTTGCAAATGTCTCTTTGTCATTGTGTTAGTCAGGCACACAATTTTTCAGCGTAATATTCAACCACGGGGTCAGACTCCTTATCTTGGCTTGGGGAAATATAAACAGACTCATCTCTGAAGCTTAGCTGCTATAAGAGTCCCCAGAGAAGCCAGGAAAAGGTAATACTTCCAGAAACAGTTTTGGCCTTCAAATGGTACCAAGTGCAGGAGAAAGGGCCGAAAAATGAGGGAAACAAAAACATAACTGAACATGATAAGAAAAAGAGGTTCTATTCCTAATTCTTCCCTAAGCTTTCTAAGAGGGAAAAAGAAAAGTTGTGAGGGTTTTCGATGGAGAAAAATATGGTCTATTTAGCAGATACCAAGATGATGGCAGTGACTCTAAGGGTAATATATTGCGCCAAACTGACTTGTATTTTCTTCCTAACTTTACTAAGTGTAGAGTTTCCCTAAGCTAGATTTGCCTTAGTTTCCTTATCTGTAGGATGAAGAGAATAGGGAAATTTCATGACTTAATTCACGAAGTTTAGAATGTTTTCTAGTTCATGGTAAGTGCCTGACAGATGCTAGCTGTTTGTGCTGTGGAAATTCTGGGATCCAGGAAGTAAGGCATGGTGTATCCTGGCCACTACTAAGATGCCCATAAAACCTGGAAGTAATAGAGGTATATTCATATACAAACAGGCAATGACTTCAGACTTTGATAAAGATGTGAGGAGAAGACACTCTCTAGATAATGAAGGCATTTTACAGTATGTCTAAGGTGAATTCACCAAAGCTAGTTCAGACTTTCCAATATTCCTATGTGGCTTGCTCAAATGACAAGGAGAAAAAGCTGCATCTTACCCCTTACCATTCCTGCCTGAGCTTTGTCCTAAGCTTCAAGAACATACTTGACACATAGACAACTGAGCCCTGGTATTCTGGCTGCCTTTCTCTTTCTGTAAATGCCAGCTGGCCAAGAGAGACTGCATTCATCCATTTTACCAACAGGAATGATCAGACACAATACAGTCCTCCTCTCTGCCTGAAAATGTGCTTGTACCATCTGCCAAAGAATGTGCCTTTCTGGTTTTAGTGGCTTCAAATATGATTCCAGAACTCCACTCAGTAGCTCATCCCAGGGCTTTATGGCTTCTTCCTTCTGGGAACCGTATCTTCAAGCACATTCACATACATTAACCTACAGTAGTCCTATCAGACAAATATTTTTCTTGTACAAATGAGGGAGTGAAAACCTAAATGTATTTCATATGGCATCTCATTGAATCTTCAAATTACTGGGAGGTCAATAGGATAATAGGGGAGGGGGCTATATCTCCACTATGTATTTAAGAAAATAAAAATCCATATAAGCCAAAGGTGCACAGCTGGAAAATGGTAGAAGCTGGAACCTGATTTGCTGCTCTTTCCATGGCTTGCAACTGCAAACGCTCTAATCCTTGGAGGAAAATCTTCTAAATATCTTGTTAGGGCAGATACGTTTCCAATGCTTCAAAATCTAATAACATAATTCATTAATCTATTAGAATAAAATCATAAAATCATATATAGACCCTATATGTAGAACTGCCAAGTGAATATCCAGAGACTAAGATTCCCATTGTCAGTCTCTCCAAGAAAGAAAATACAATTTGAATAGCCAGGCTATCCAGTGGAATAAATCAGCTGTTTTTTCCCAAGCCACTCTGCCTTCCTCTTGCATGATATATTACACCTAACAGTTCTCTACAGGGACATAATAACACAAAAGAGAACATTACAGCACAAGTAAGTATCTGTGACCTAAAGTAAATCCCAGTGGCCTCTTCCACTATACCACTATGTTAAAAGCTTTTCCCCATTGCCACCACCACACAAGAAGAGTGGAAACTGTCCTTTTAAATAGACCACTAAAGGGGAAGCTGGTATTTATTTGGCAGGAGAAGAACAGGATACTTCATGCTTGGCGTACTGCTACCATTGGCATCTAAGCCAGAATCTGCTCCATTCTGCAGGGGTGGCAACTATTTTGTCCCCAGAATAACATAGTGGAAGATACAGCTATATTTATGTACAGACTTTTTAATAGAAATGCCTGTCACCCCTGGTAAAGCTCACAGGAGGTGACATAAATGGCACAGCCAGAAAAAGGCAAGCCAAGTCTTTAGTGCCTTCTGGCAGCTGAATCCACAGTGTCAACGAAGAACACCTGGATCTTTCTCTTCAGTTCTAGAACGTTACTATACAGGGAGGTATACAGTAACTGTCCCAAGAGTTACTGAAGTAACTTCCCAAATCACAGTAAATAGAAGGGCTGAAAGTTAAATCTACTGCCATATCAGCTCTGATGACCGTAGTGAAACAGCAAACAATTGCATATATAAACTTACACTGAAGCAGTAGTGTTAATATAAATACAAAGTGCTTGATATATTTCTAATAATACATAAATGCAAATATCATTGATCCATTAATGCATGGCAACCTCAGCCACACAGGCATCTACAGAAGTATTTGACAGTGGCAAATAAGATAGGATGGAAGAAAGAGAACATTTTTTTAAGGAAGGCAGACACGAGACAGAGAGACTTAGGTTCAAACCTAAATGTTTCCTTACCTTGACAGTTCACTTAGGCGTGCCATGATTCTCAGTCCTTATCAGAAATACATATGATAACACTTTGGGCAACTAAAACCTTTGTACTTTAGACAATTTTGAATTGTGAGAAAATACCCTAACAATTTAGGTAAAACATGAATATGTACGATCTGAGTTCAAGACACACAAATATTCTTTCTCTGGTATTCATTAATGAAAGAATTAATTTTCTGTAAATTTGTGTTTTGTCTTCCATACACTGAGGATGGTGAGGGCACCTGTCTCCATGAGTGGTATAGTCATCAAGTGAGATGACTTTTAAAAGATCTCTTGTGAGTCATAAAGTTCATGGCAAAAAAATAAAAATAAAAAATAAAAAATACAATTGAAGTAGCTAACTAATCCTTTTTTCCAGGGTTTGAAGCCTTTACAGGATTCGTGATTTTTGTCATTTGATGAAGAAAGTCTTAGGCAACCTGAAATAATTTGAACACTACAGTCATCACTGAATCTTAACTTGACTGAGACCATGAATAGGATATAAGTGGCCTTACATAGACATAGGTCCTAGTTTAACCTTACCTTATCTCTGTTCTTGTGAGACCTTAACTAGCCTCTAATTAGAATTTAACTAAGATACCTTGGCAAAAAAAGAAAGGGGGGAGAGGAAGAAGAAAAGAAAACAAAAGAATAAAGAAAGGAAAGAAAAGGAAAGGCAAAGCAAAACAAAGCAAAGAAAAGCAAAGCAAAGCAAAGCAAAGCAAAGAAAAGAAAAGATGAATATTATGCAGGCTCAAACTTTCTGTATTTGAAATTAGATTCTGAATAGGCCTTCTCTTTCTGTTCTGTATCCTCCTTGAAAGGTGTTAAATATATTCTGAATAGATGTTAATGAGGCACAACCAATGACTAGGCTAACTGGATTGTATTAGGATTTACCTAGGCTTAGGCTTGGCTATACCTTAACTTCACTAAGCCTGAAAGGGAACCTCCACAGAGGAACAAGTATTTAAAGCCATAAAGGGCCTTGAGGGGGAAGCTGGGAGGAATAATACAGGAACTGACTATAGAAAAGCTCTTTGTGTGGAGAAGCCATGACCTCAGGATGGGTTGGTCAGGCATAGGCATAAGAACCCCCCTAAGAACCCTATGGTTGGTTTCAGTCATTGTGATGGTACAGGTTAACAGAGTTAAGACTTTAAGCCCTTCCGTTGCCACCCCCACCACACACATGGCCCTTGAACCGGTCTGTAAACAAGACAAAGATAAACAAGACAAAGCCAACTAATTCTGTCCCCATGTTCCCCCTCTGAAAATGCTGGCTATAGTCAATGCCAGCCATGAACTCCTTTATGGAACAGACCCATCTTTAGGTCAGGACTGTAGAGTGTGATGTGCTGGCTAGGTTACCTATCCTGGAGTAGGAATGACTAACCAAAACCTAACTAACAACACAAATGGGATGTGTTTTCAGGTTATAGAAGAAACCCAATCTGCAAGAAATGAAAAGGGCTGTACCACACAAGTTAATAGAGCAGGAGCTCTTAATGGTACACACTTTGCCAGCCCCTGGGATATTTATACTTGCTATGCATGAGACGCTTGTGAACTGGTATCCTTGGCCCCAGGCTTAACGTGTGTTCCCAGGAAGCAAGAGTTAAGCAATTCTCACATCTCTTACGAGTCAACCTTGTGCTTTTACCTGTCCTTTGGGGAATGGTTCTGACAGGGTCTATGACCACCAGTGTGGCCACAATAGTAATCCAACAAGTTCAACGTAGCCAGCTCTCTACTCAAATCAAAAAAAAAAAAAAAAAAAAAAAAAAAGACTTAACAGTAGTTCAGGAGAGCACAGTCCCTCTGCAAAATCAGATAGATTTATTGACAGCAATGACTCCCCCCTAAAAAACAGTGGAAGATTAGATTTGATTACCATTGAAAGGGAAGGCATCCTCATGCATTTAAATGAGGGCTGCTGTTTTTATGCCAGTCAGTCAGAATTCATATGGGAAAATGCCAAAAGGTTATTAGAAAGGATTAAGGCTAGGAGGTAGAAATGGAAGCCAAAGAAGTACAATATAGACAACACAGGACCTGGCTGGCTCTGCTGATGGAGCTTCATCTAATAATAATGCTAGGACTTCTATCAGGACCATGCATCTTGAACAAACACCCTGGCCAGGTTCATCTGAACTCGAGTGAAAACAATTTAAAAAAAAAAAAAATACTACAAATGATCTGCCAGGAATACCAACCCGTTTCTTCAAGATAAGTTCCTAAGGCAGTATGAAGGTGAAGAAGGGGAAATGAAGCAGAATAAGGCAGAAAAAGATCAATTATTAGTCTTCCTTAAAGCACTATTTGTACTGCTCAGCTCCAAGCATGATTTCCCTTGCCACCTGGAACAGAATGACCTGAAGAAATCATGAGTTGAAACAATGAGTTGTTGCCCTTAACAACCTAGCCACCAAAGCTTTACACCTGTCAGCTTTAAAGTCTGCCTTTAAAAAAAAAAAGGCAGACTGCCACTGCCACGTACACTTCCGTAAAATAGCAATTGCTTGCTCACACCACCTTGTGGCTTTAGAGTGTAAAATAAGAATGCAAACGGGACCTGGCACAGAGGCTGCTCTGGAACTCTCCTGGCTTCAGTTCTCCGGTGAAGACAGCTCCTCTTCTTCCACGATCATTGATGTCAGAGTGCTATTCCAGAGAGATTCGCACAACACCTTCTCTGGATTTATAGCCCAGCTCAGGGACTAACAAAGTTTTCACAAGATCTCAACTGAGATTTAGATCTGGGTGGGATTAAAGTGGGTTCTGAATAACCTAAACTATGTTTACATCCTAGT